>WWET01000396.1:520918-532570 GCA_011038615.1 Limnodynastes dumerilii
CCCTACATATAACAGTGTAACTAAAGCATGCTGCTATGCAGAAAATGTATGTTTTGTTACAGACAGCAGCGGTTGTCATGTGTGATCACAGCCTGTTTGATGTTATAAGTTAGGCAAATGTTTGAATAAAAATGAACAGATAAGAGAAACTATGAAAAAGCAATATATAAAGCAATCATTTAGGAAACTATCCAGTATCGTCAAGTTATGCTGAAACCTAAATTATGTAGACTAAAGCATTTTTTGTTTTATAAACAAAAAAAAATGATATTCACACAGAATTAAGGCCTTTATTTCTGATTGTAAAAGTATTTCTAGACACACCTTATCAAACAATTAGCCAAATCGCATGCTAGGAAGGTCTGTTTGTTTTACCTGATGTTTCTTAACTGCAATTTTGCATTTATAGCTTCTTTGTTAAATGCACTTGAACCAAAGATGCCTACTAGAGTGTAGATAGTATCTTATACTAAATGAAGAAAAAGGAAACATTCTATCACACAAAATGGTATGTATTCAACTAGTAAAGATCATGAGCCATGAAAATTTACCCCAGAAGCTACTTACTAATAAATATTCTAAGAGCACTATGCTTCTGGTTTCTGGACAAAATACATTATGGATGCCCCTTGTGACATTTTTTACAACCTCAGTTTCTCTTAATTATGACTGGAATTCAGATGTCTGGAATAATGACGAGGGATGTTCCCTCTGTTTCCACCAGTCCAGTCCAAGAGGACAAAAAGCTGGTGCTGTTCACCCTGAAATAGAAAAGGGATAACCACGACTCCAATCCAGTTGAGCTCCTGATTTAATAAATATTCTAAGAGCACTATGTTTCTGGTTTCTGGAGAAAATACATTATGGATGCCCCTTGTGACATTTTTTACAAACTCAGTTTCTCTTATTTATGACTGGAATTCAGATGTCTGGAATAATGGAGAGGGATGTTCCCTCTGTTTCCACCAGTCCAGTCCAAGAGGACAAAAAATTGGTGCTGTTCACACTGAAATAGAAAAGGGATAACCACGACTCCAATCCAGTTGAGCTCCTGATTTCATGGAGGGGAAAAAAGTGCACTTTACTACCGTTTCCCCGGGCATCAGGAGCTAAATTTAACATACTTTTACAGTGCCAGAATAGAGTTTGGTAAGACTGAAAGGCAAGTGGTCAAATGTTTTAACTGACTTGTTAGTTGTTAATACATACTTCATGGACAAGTTTGACCATACAAGTAATGACATCTAGAACAAGGGAACTAGTACTGTACATAGACACTTATTTATAAACAAATTATCCTCCATAATATTTCAACTGTCTTATCTGTTTCTCAAGTTGTCAAAGGGTTCTCAAAATGCTTAGAGGTGCACACACATGGAAGCCGTACAGACCAGTCCGAATAATCTTCTCATCTGTTCCCTTAGGAATTTATCGGTCTGGTTTCTTTCTCTACAATGTACAACAGTAACCTTAAAACACTATTTTTGTTTATCATACTGAATGGAAGTACACCATGTCATTTTCTGGCAAACTCGGTGCCACTGGAGCTGGCAACATTACACTTTGCATTCTCTCATTAAAGAAAATCCAGGATACAATGGCGCAAAACGAGATTTATAACTAAGGCAATTCAATGACAGTTTCCAAATGAATATCATGCAAACTTTTCTAGACCGCTAGAGTACAAGATGTTACAAAGACAGTAAAGCTGAAGAAATTTTACTTTTGCAATTATTGGCCTTTTGGGATAATTGAATCCCTGATTATGGCATTATTCTTGGGATCGCATATACAATGTCCATAAATATCCACCAAATTTGGATAAATGAACTTTCCATATACGGCTGCCTTAAAATCACTACACTGTCTTACCAATGGGCAGGATTTTAAAGAGTCAAAGTCACAAACAACAACCACCAAAGTGTGACAAAAGGTTAATTAAAGGATTAGCCACTTTGTGTGAAATAAAATTGCCATGCCCAGAATCGCACACTGTCTATCATTCTCCAGTAACTGCAACCACCAAATTATATTCACAGCAAGGAAATTGCTCTTAAGTTCTTCTTAACTGTATTCATGACAATTAATGTGGAAATTTACTAGCTTTTGTTTGACAAACAATCACCTATATTTACATTGGTAAATTTATATAGTAACAAGTTTGGCAACTATTCTATGAAGACCAAGGGCCAGATTTACAAAAATCGATTTGGTGTAACTCCCAGAAGATTACATGCAATCTCTGGCGAGTTTAAAAGTGCTGAATTTACTAAAGTAAATTCAGGCTAAAGTCGCCGGAGATGAGGGTAAGTTAAACTCGCCGTAGTCTAAATCGCTACAGCGAGTTTCAAAAGGCAGAGCATACAAATCGCTGTATTTACTATACAGCGATTTGTAAATTCTCCGTAAACTCACCTCTAACTCCGGCGAGATAATAAAGGTCGGTGTGAGTGTCAATTTCCTAGAAATCAGCACTCAGTTTGTTAAAAAAAACAAAAAACTGTTCATTTAAAAATGTAAAAAAAAATCTTAAAAATAATTTAAATACCTGTCGTGGCATGCTGTGGCATATAGTACTATAAGGTACAGCATGCCCATGTTTTGCACGCCATACTGTGTCTTTTAGTACCATAAGCAGCAGCATGCCAAGGGTTATTGACATGCCGCCGCATATACAATTTCCCTCCATAAATATTAAACACATACTATGCCCCCATATTACTAAACATAACATAGCCTTGATCAGTGCTCGAAGTGGAAATTTAGAAGTGGGGGTTTGGAAATTTCAGCACCAATCTTGAGTTTGGCAAAGTAAACAGGTCAACAAGGAGTAATCACATTGTGTACATGTCATGTGATTTCTACACTGAACGCTTCACGCTAAATTAAATGATCTGGTTACCGCTAGGGAAAAACAATGATAGCTCCTCCACAGGGCCGTTTCTAGGGGCGGATGAGCCTTATTGTCCTCTCCTTCTGTTTGTCCAACCAACCTTATTGCCCCTCCTTTTGTTTGCCTAGCCAGCCTTATTGCACCTTCCTTCTTTGTGGCCAGCCAGTCTTATTGCCCCTTTTTTGTCCAGTCAGTTTTATAGCCCCCTCTTTATGAGTGTCCAACCCAGACTTATTGCCCCCCCCTTCTGTGTCCAGCCAGCCTTATTGCCTCCTCGTTATGTGTCCAGTTAACCTTGTTGTCCTCACCTTCTGTTAGTAAACAGTCTTATTGCCCTCTCTTTGTGTCCAGTTAGGCTTATACCCCCTGCTTTATGTGTGTCCACCCAGCCTTATCGCCCCTCCTGTGTCCAGCCAGCCTTATTCTCCCCACTCCCAGTTGTTTCCACTAAATCTTATTGCTCCTCCTTCTGTATCAAGGCAGAATTATTGCCCCTGTCCATTCAGCCAATTGTCCTATTTAATGTCCAGTTTCCCACTCCCCAATTCTAAATCCCCATTCCTAAACTACTTTTTAAACCAACTCTAATAAACTTATCTTTCCTGTGTCTTCCGACTCTCTCCTCCACGGCGCGGGCTCTGCTGTCTATAGACGCTCACGTAACCTTAGGTGACGCTTGCATCTACTAACCAGAGCCGTGGCTGTGCATACAGCCAGCTCTGTCAATGGGCGGCACATTGAAGTCTGTGAGCAGTCCTCTGTGAGGACATTCCACTCATGGAATCTTAAAATTCTATGAGCAGCTGTATTCTTACTCAAAGCTGTCTCACAGTCAGTGCTTTAGAAGTGCTGCCACATACCGGCCCACTTCCAGCACCAGCCCGGATACATATAAAGTAATATTTACTGCCCTGATACATATAAAGTAATATTTACTGCCCCGATACATATAAAGAAAAATAAATCATGCCCAATACATATAAAGTAATATTTACTGCCCCAATACATATGAAGTAATATTTACTGCCCCGATACATATAAAATAATATTTACTGCCCCGATACATATAAAATAATATTTACAGCCCGATACATATAAAGTAAATTTACTACCCCGATACATATAAAAAAAAAAAATCATGCCTGATACATATAAAGTAATATTTACTGGTCCAATACAGATAAAGAAATAAATCATGCACCGAAATAACTAAATTAATAAATCATGCTCCACAGTAATATAAAACACATGCCCCACTACATAGTAATCAAAAAATCATGCCCATAGAATTAATATCCACAACCCGATACATATTAATACATAAATTATGTCCACTGAATTCATTTACACATGCCCCGATACATAGTCATCAATAAGTTATACTTCCCCCTCCCCCTTCATTTTAAATAAGTTTACATGTCCCACTAACCATTCTTAATATAGAAAATGTCCCCCTTCAGTATATTATAAAAGTTAATGAAAAATTTTGTACATACATATGTTTCTGTAGTTTTCTCTTCTTGCAGGTGACATGATGAGTCCGGGCCAGGATCTTTTTGTGGCTTTTGATTGGAGATAGTCCTGCTTCATCCTGGTCCCTCCGGCGAATGACTCATGTCATTGCAGGGCCCATATTTATAACCTGATAAGAATTCCCATCAGAGGTTATAAATATGGGCCCTGCAATGACATGGTGTAGACCTCTTGGTCAGAGGAGCCGGAGTGCAAGAGTCAAGCAGGGTGAGTAGACACACCACATTGCTACAATTTATATAACAGGACTTCACTATTGGTCTTTTTCTCTGTCTCTCTCCCCACCCTCCTACCACTCATCTTATGCTGTCACCCATTGATCCTTCTGTGCTGGAGCTATATTATAGCTACGGACATATCATCACATCCTTGGAACACATCCCCACAGATTAAACTTTATCCAATCATCCATCCAGGAACAAACCTGTAAATTTCTATACTGAATACTCAAGTTATACCTCTCTCACATCATCACCAATTAGTTGCAATCGCTGGCTAGAAATTCTGGCTTCCGAAAAAGGGATATTCGAAAGTTACTTTTATAACGTCCCTTTTTCTGATACTTAGTCTTTTTGAAAAAAAAATGTTATGAATGGGTGAGTATGCCATTCGGCATACTTACCCATTCACTTTCAGACTCTCCGGACTGAGGGGACAGGTGAGTCAACTCTTTCTGCGGGGTTAGGGTCAGGCTGTAGGGTAGGGAGGGTTAGGGTCAGGCTGCAGGGGAGGGAGAGTTAGGGTAAGGCTGCAGGGGAGAGAGGGTTAGGGTCAGGCTGCAAGGGAGGGAGGGTTAGGGTCAGGCTGCAAGTAAGGGAGGGTTAAAGTCAGGCTGCCAGGAAGAAGGGTTAGGGTAGTAATAGGGGAGGATTTTTACACTTTTCTGAGCACCAAAAGCTCAGTGCTTCATGGATCAAAATCCCAGCCAATTTGCAACTGACTGGGGAGGAATGGCCGATTCGAAATCAGCCATTCGGACCGAAGCCCCACACCCATCACCAACAACCCGGGTTGAGGTGTGGGATGAGAGGTCCCGCAGTCCTTGTTGGATCCGGGAGAAAAGAAGTGTTTTTCCTCGGGTCTGACCCAGGTAGGGATGCATTGTAAAAGGTGCGACACTAAAAACATGATTGGAAGGTTTTGCTTACTATTTCTATGGCAACAGTAAACAAATCTCATCCCACTGTCAAGCCAGACCCAGGTCCAGGTCATCCCTGCAGTGTGAAAGAGATCATCCTAGGGTCTGTGACCCTGGGATGATCTGTTTGACACGGCAATAACCCAGGTGGTAAGACCTGGAATATTGCAGGAGTGGAGATGCAAAAGTGCTATTATAGGTGTTTGCTGTTAGGCAGATCTTTAGACTCCACATACAGAGCCCTGTAAGTATGGATTATGACTAACATTCCTTTGTATATATACTGTATACACGAGGCTCACAGGGACTTGATATGAAACAAGGTTATTGTTCTGTGTGACCTCAATAGAAAAATACAGTTTAGGTTACTGCAATGAACATGATAATCATGACTGACTTGCAGTGCAGATAAACACTGACACCTGGGGCCAGATTTACTAAGCTGCGGGAAAGGAAAAGTGGAGATGTTCCCAATAGCAACCAGACTAGCTCACTTTCTTGTACATATTAGATAATGTCAGCTAGAACCTGATTGGTTGCTATGGGCAACATCTCCACTTTTCCTTTCCCACAGCTTAGTAAATCTGGCTCCTAGAGTGGGTAAATAGAGAAGTGAGAAAGGCATCCTAGAAAATCATTATATTTAATCCATATGCATATGGTTAATATTCTGTATTTCAAATATGGATTAAAAGTCATGACTGTAACAACGTTATTTCCACATATAATAAAAGATAAGCTGGCGATAACTGTGCAAATGAGATATTGATTTTGTTACTGCAGTATGAATTGAAGTCAAATTATTAAGTTTTGTTTTCCCAGGGCTTCCCACCAGAAAGGCTGTCTGGAGTCTCCCCTTATAGATAAAACATTAAAATATAACTTCTAGCCACTTCAGTGTGTGATAAGATGCCCAAAAATAGCAAAAGCACCTAACACAAAACCTTGTAGTTACATGACAGGGTTGTGAATAGTTCATTAAGAGCTGTTAAGAGCTTGATAATGTGCAAGACAAGTCAATCCTGATATACCAGAGCAAAAAAAAAAACACATTTAAAGTGTATGTTGCTGATTCGTCACACACACATACATACACCCACCTCTCTNATACCTTGGAAAGTTCCGGTGTTGGTAAAATCAATATTTAATGCAATGAAAGCACAATGTAAAAGAACAAAAAAAGGTTTAATCCAAAAAAAAACTATTTCATAAATGTGTGATAAAAAACTAACTAAACAAAGTACCAGATTTATTGCAAGTGTTATAGCCTTTTTCCCTATGCATAACAAATGTACTTTAATTCTTTGTTTTCATTTGTGCAAGTGTATCCTTTGCTTTTTATTGTTTACACACTACTTTTGTTATAAATAAGTATCCAATTCATTCAGTGGATGAACATCAAGACTAAAAAAACATTTAAACCTTAAAGCATTACTAAAGCATAACATGTTACATTAATATCTAAATCATAGAGATTGCTATCTCACTTACATTAAGATGAACTTTGTCAAATAAAAAATGCTTGGAGGTAGGAACACAGTACATAACCCCCCCCCCCCCTTTACAGTATCAGTGCATGATGCCATTTGGGAAATATTATGACAATTTTATTCAATTTTATTCAATTTTTATTTTTTTTTAAATACTTTGCCGAATCATTTTATTAGCTGTTATTATGTGATGCGCCTGTAATGGGATACTTCCTAGTAAGCCAAGAAGATATGTGTCATATCATGTATTAGTAGCCTAATGCTGTGCACAAGGAGGGGGTGACTGCTGTGAGGGGAGAATTCTTTTGAGCAGACAAGTGCTGGAGTTTGTGCAGCTTTTTATTTACCAGAAGCAGTGGTGTCAAAAGCTCAATTATCTGTTTCTTGGAGCATTATTGAATTATTGTTTTCTTATTCACGGGAATCTTGAATGGTGTAATGCAAAAATATAATCAAACTGTCAACAGAGATGTTCTATAAAGAACCTCTTTTTCTCATGCATAATCAGGAATTCAACACGAAAAAAAATGTAAACAAATGTTAATTTTCTACATATACCTCTTAACACATCTTTTCATCGCCCATTACCGTTAAACATCACTACATGCTTTATAACAGATTTTACATTAAAGCACCTTCCCCCATAACTCCTACTCTTGCCAGGACACAGGCATATTAGACTCCAGGTACCAATTGGGGGAGGTTGCTAGGAAGACCGTATATGGTCACACCAACACACTCTAGCAAGCAGAATAGACGTTTCATAACATGCTCTCAAATATACCAGGATTATTTTTAACAGTTATGAAAGGTACACTATAGTCTGCGCAAATACTTAGAGATCAACTCTGAAATATCTACAGATACGATGTTTCTTTTATGTCAGTCAGTCCCTTTGGATCCTGATCCAGGGGTTGTTCTGTGTATTCATTTGCTGTAGCATAGGGGAAGCGGCTGCTTCCTTTCCACACAGCACAGGGGACAGGAGTGAACTGCAAGGTCACAGCTGCAATGTTGTCGTGCCGTGTGAGAGCTTCACATGGTCCCTAAACTTGTCCTACTGACATTCCCCTGTGTCTCTGCTAGAGAGGATTGCGATTGCTAGTCTCCCTGGAAAGCCCGTGCTACAGGCGTGGCTACACAGAGCTCTCCCTATAGCAGGGAAGGGGAGGGACAGCCAGGCAGTCCACATGTCATCTGCTTTCTGTCTATTTCAGGCTTCAAATCTCTCACCCAAAAGCAACACAGTTGAAAATTGGAAATACGGGGAAGACAGCTCATCTCCACTTGGGGGGATTATTAGATTGTAAACTTGTCATTTCCAAGACAGGATTAGTAAACTATAGTAAGATGTGGCTCTCTGCTCTTGCTGTGCTGCTGATGGTCCTTAGGAGCTTTGACGTGAGTCTGGCAACAATTCGGAAAGCTGTAGATAGCCCAGGGAAGAAACAATATCAGGTGCAGCACGGGGCTTGCAGTTACACCTTTCTGCTGCCAGAGGTGGACAACTGCCGACCTGCCCCTGCCAGCTCCTATGTGTCTAACTCAGTGCAAAGGGATGCCCCACTGGACTATGATGATTCTGTCCAGAGGCTGCAACTACTAGAGAACATCATGGAGAATAACACACAGTGGCTTCTAAAGGTACGCATTCCACAATTATACTGTAACAGAAGTAACAATATTAGCATAAATCTACACACTCATTTCTGAATGTTGCCATAAGTATTTCTGAATGTTGCCATAAATGTTTAAATGTTAACTGAAGGGTCAGTGCTGCGCATCTACAATCAGACAAGAAAAAGCAGAACACCCATCATCATGTTATAAAGTTGTTAAAAAGTAAAGGAAGATTTTTGCAATACTAAAATTGTAAAGTCTGAACACAGATCACAAATGCTATGCTAAATGATTTATTTTTCTTTTCTTTTAAGTATACAGCCTTACACTTAGTTATTTTTGTGAAAAATAATGGTGGTATAAAATATGGCATGTATAAAAATGATAAACATTATATTTTACTTTCTTTTGAAAGTACAGTTCCATCTTTAAACTGTTATGTAGTCAAAGGATTTAAGAATGTAATGGCATTAAGATGTCTAAAAATATAAGTGTGTACTTTGGAATGTCTCATAAAACCAAATATGAAGAAAACTGGATCATTTTACAGAAACACTGCAGGTAACAGGTGAGCTCAGTAAAGTAGTTGCCATTGATCTGCTATTCTTTAATGATAGTCTTTTCAAAAGTCACCCTTTTTTGTGTGGCACAACTGTATTAGTAGACAAAGTTAGATTACAGAGAAAGGAAAACAGTCTGTACAGTACCAAGAGTGTAAGATAATAATTCAGATTTATGATTGTCACATGGGGATAAAGATAATGATTGCATAGATTAAGGTTCACTGAGGGTCCATTGAGGGAAATATTCTCATGGTGACTGCAACAAAACTGTTCAGCAGCATTCTAGAGCTGCAAGTCGTGTTTGATCACAAAAGAACTGTGTTTCATCCTCGTTTTACAACTGTATTTATGTGGCAAATGAAATAGTGTGTGTGTTTTATTGGACCTGGAAAGAACTGCTCTATAGATGGAAAATATAATATTGTTAAAAAAAATATAAAATTACTATAAAGTAAATGCTTACTAAACACTTAAAATAAAGTATGATGGAAAATAAGTAGATTGAACCTATTGGACAATTTCTACTGCTGACTCACACGATAAACTAAAGCACACACACACACACACACACAAATCCAAACAAATGTTTCTTAGTATCTTGACAGCAAGCATATTAGCATTTGCATTCCAATAATGAAAACTTAAAACTTTAATATATACATGTCATGGTATTCTCTTAATTGAGTGTCTAGTTTGTATTCAGAAACTTTTCATGCATGTCTGTGCTGTGTTCACCACACTTTACAAATAAATCATGATTTGGATCATGGACATAAGCCAAACAAAGAAGCAGTGTGTAATTTACTGTACTGGTTTATCTGAAAACACCAAGTCATGAGTGCAGCTAAAGCAGGATGCGGCAATGGTACATGCATGAAGTACCAATTTGTATGAGCTCCTTCCATTAGTACTGGCTCCAAGAACATGCAGGAAATGTTAATGTGATTATTCCCTGCATATTTAAATATGTAACTGTAATGATGTGGATTTTCAGAGTGAAAGCAGGATAATGCAGGCGTCACACATTCAAACTTCAATAACTGCATTCTACTCAGGTGGGCACTATTAACATTAAACACCTTTAAACAATTAGAAAGCAATACATTCAAATTCAAGCTTAGTAATTGTTGCATCTGGTTCCATTTTGAAGGACCAATTTTCTAAAAGTCAGCATTTTATGTATGCAATTACATGTATTGTAACTTATAGCATCGTAGAAACTCCTTAGGTTACAGTTGTAACAATAGGTCAAGTGGAATTAAGATGAAGGACTAGTTTAGTACCATTAAGAATCCTAGTACCAGCTTCCAGTGTGACCTAGGGCAATCATTACTTTGTCTCTATATATCATGTACCTAAATTACACTGAAATTTGTTCAAGCATGAATAAACACTTAAATTATAGCTTGTTTTCTTTGACCTAAAAAAAGAAATATAAAAAAAAATCAATGCATACGTATAAGGTACTTAAATAAACAAAAAAAATGTACTCAATTTTTGACCATTCACAGAAATGAAGTTATTAGAATTTTTTTTTTAGCTGGTAACAAATGTTACTTAATAGGGTGTTAGCACAGCACTTCCCTCAGTACAGCATCACTGAATGTACCACAGTCTGTATTGTGCAGTAGAAATGCAGCACTAATATTGCCTTACAGAAAGAGACACCTGATTGGGCCAGACACTACTACAGAATACTCCATAAATGGGTGATTCTGGGTTGTATCTTCATTTTTTTACATCTGATAAGCAATCGATATTCCAGCCAGTTCAAAACTGTCTGGGAGAGAACGGCCCTATCGAAATAGGGCCTTTCTTAGTAGGGACCCACATCTATTTTAGAAGTGTATTTAATATAGATATTAGTGCTATCATAATGCTCATAAACCCATTGGGCACCCTTGGGTCAATGGGCCAGATCCAGAGCTATGTACTCTCGCGTATTTATGCTAGCCGGAGACGTAAAAACGCTATTTTGTATGTACTGCGCATGCGCACGGCAGATGTTACGGCATGTAACTCTGAACGTACATACCTGTCAACAGCTAAACTGTGAATGAAGGGACGTGCCAACCATACGACACCCGTAATTACGCTTCGGAGGCGGGGTGAGGCATTTAAATCATATAGTGTTAAGGCGCTTACGTATGTGCAGCCATTACGGCCAACAGTAGTTACGCTTTGAAAAGTTAAGGTAGGGTTTGGAAAGTGTAAAACGCCCAAAGTACGTATGAGAGAGGGGAGTGCTTAGGGGAGTGGATAGTATTACGCTAGTGTAAATACGCTAGGTTTTGAAAAATGGTATAAGTACAAGCACTTTTTCATATTGGTGGAAAACCACCCAAACCCCAGCATCAAAGAGCCCCACACCATTACATAACCCTTCACTAGTGGAAACCAGTAGACCTCACCTCC
>WWET01000396.1:535340-566201 GCA_011038615.1 Limnodynastes dumerilii
AATAGTCATAGGGCTGGATCCAGACTTGAGTGCTTGAACTTAGTTACTCCTGGGCTAAACCATGTTGATCGCAGGGGAGTCATATTTCATCTGTTGCAAACAGTATTAGGGTTGAGAGGTGATGTTTCCCAGCCCAAGTCTAAATAACGGTGTAATAGTAAAGCTGGTCAGTATCTGTGTGCAGTAAGCAATTTAAAGATATATCCCTGCATGCAAAGAATACAATTAACTTGACTCCCCCTGCAATCAACATGGTTTGGTCCAGGAGTAACTAAGTTCAAGCACTTATTTAAGTCTGGATCCTGCCCATACACACTCTTTTGCTGCTATTGAGTGTCTAATAATTGTGCACGGAATTGCACCAATCTGATGCCCACTGGATGCACATAGAGGGTCAGATTCACCCCTAAGAAGCTCCGGCTTCTTAGGTGTGGATTTATGAGAAATAACTTTCTATGCAGGGGTAGTAGGTTATTTATGCTAACTACGTGCCTTTAAAGACCGCACATAGTGCTTTAAGAAGAAGGAAGCATAATAGTACCGCCTAGGCCAGTGGTTCTCAAACTGTGCGCCGCAGCTCCCTGGGGTGCTGCGACGATCTCACCGGGTGCCTCGGAATGTTTCTATTTCCTATTGTATTCTATTGTATTTTTGTCTTAGGGGTGCCTTGAAAAAAAATATGGAGACCCTAAGGGTGCCTCGAACTGAGAAAGTTTGGGAACCACTGGTGTAGTATATGGTGTAGTTATGGTTTGGGACTGATTTTCAGGGATTTCAAGCTATTTTCGATAATCACACTAGTGTATTGCCAGCTTAAGAAAAAGAGGTCTGAAAATTATATGTGAAGCAATTATGTGTCAAGCTAAATCTCATCAATTTACTTAACCCTTTATTGTAAAGGCACATTGCAAAGAACCTTTTTTTAATCAAATGTTTTCAATCCAAAGAATTTAAATTCTATAATCCTATACCACTACTATAGTAAAAATAAAAGTCTTACATATATTGAAAGGCTATAAAAAAATATGCTCTTAACTATACAGTGCAGTTTTGTCATGCTATGCCAACAAAACCAAAATGTTATTAACAGCCTTTTCCATAAATGTGACTCAATATATGAATTTAACATTTAAATATTCATTAACTCTGTTAAAGCGTAAATTCGGGTATACATTTTACAATATCCTAGCTTCTGATAAATGGATCAATAGCCAGGCAAATCGTAAAGCGTGCACACACTAAACAGTAATTGGGCAAAGTTGGCTGGTGTGCATTATTGTATTGTTTATCCACACCAGCTGATCTGAATATAGCATACACACTGCATAATTATCTAGTGGATAGCATGTAAAAAAAATATAAGAATATTTACCTTTGCAACAATTTTTATAGTGCCTGCAGTGTTTACATCTATCAGCATTTAGCAGAATTCAGTAGTTATGTGACATTTACCGTTAGTACACTATGCTGCAGTACAGCTTGGAGGCATTTATAGGTCAGGTTTGTCTATGCCAGTTACTACAGGTGTTGTGAGACTACAAGTCCCATCAGGCACTGCAGACCACTGGTAGAATGCATTTTTTTTTTTTTTTAAATAAACTGATATGTTCTGGTTCTACAACCTAGGGAGTACAGAAAACTTGCTTCAAATATGGCAGCTGTCTCTCAGTGTATTAGATTCTCTTTCAAAATTGTACACTTTCTTTGCAGATTATTTTCCTTCAGCAATAAGTAAAAGAAAATAAAAAATTCCTTTAGAAAAATAGCGTTCATATAATCTGCATTACATTCCTGCGCAGCAAGTGTTCGGTGACAGGGTCAAAGGGATTTTGTGTTTTGGGATTAGTAGAGGGAAGTGGCAATCACTGGAAAATGCTGGTTGTAGAAAGGTAAGGTCAGGCAATCATTTAACAAATGTCACTCAGAATCCAGTTGTTCACATGTAGACACTAAACATGTGCTCAGTAGAATGGGATAATATTTCTTATTTCTATACAAAAGAAAAATAGTCTAAGTAGCAGGACATGACAACTTGATGGCCTCCTCCTCTGAATACTTTAATTGCATTGTTGGAATTGTTAGGCCTCACCGTGCCTGTATACTATTAGGGTGTATTCATTAAAGACTTCGTCCATACTACTCCCACACAGCTTGCTCTGTAGGTTTATACACTTTCCTGGCAAAAATATCACAGTTTTATTGAAAATGCATGTGAAAGGCAGATTTGAGTGCTGACATTTCACCAAGTATGACATTATTCATTTTTTTCTTAGGAAAGATCAAATCCTTATTACTGTTTCAACATAACACTTGTCCATCAACTAAATGTATTTAGCAAACAACACCATAAAAATGGTAATATACTGTATTTTGTCCTTTATACCCTCTTGTTATTTTAGATACAGTTGTCCTTTCTGTTTTTAACTGGATGGAAGTTTTAAATTCAAAGTAAACAGATATACAACTCCTACATAGTAGAAAAATGAGACTGGGTTAGATGATGCTAAATCTATCCACTATGTACTGGGTTCTTAGATTAATAAAGTTCATCAAAAATTATTGATAGATGTGTCCTGCAAAACAATCAAGTACAGCGCTACTTTATACTCTATGTATGGTGGTTCGCTTTGAAAATCAAAACGAACGGCATATATTACTTCATAATCCACTCATTTTATTAAAACATCTAAACATATAAAAAAAAAGGCACTTTTTCTGATGACAATTCAATTATTATTATTTGTAGTACATGGTTCACTAACTTTTTAGAGCAAGGGATAGTTCATTTATGAAACCAAAAATGTTCATAATAAATGTATAGATAACAGTAAATAAATGTATGAACACGAAGCTCTCTCTCAATATAGTGTACAGTGTTTGAAACCACTGTAAAAAGGACTGGGAATCAGATTTCCTACTTTGTGTCAGCATAGCTTTTCAAAATGTCTCCCTGATATTCATTTGCAAAAGTAGGCAACCATGTTTTAGATACCGTTGTCCTTTCTGTTTTTAACTGGATGGAAGTTTTAAATTCAAAGTAAACACTGATATACAACTCCTACATAGTAGAAAAATGAGACTGGGTTAGATGATGCTAAATCTATCCACTATGTACTGGGTTCTTAGATTAATAAAGTTCATCAAAAAATATTGATAGATGTGTCCTGCAAAACAATCATGTACAGCGCTACTTCATTTTCTCTCTCTCTCTCTCTCTCTCTCTCTCTCTCTCTCTCTCTCTCTCTCGTGGTTCGCTTTGAAAATCAAAAATCAAAACGAACGGCATATATTACTTCATAATCCACTCATTTTATTAAAACATCTAAAAAAGGCACTTTTTCTGATGACAATTCAATTATTATTATGTGTAGTACATGGTTCACTAACTTTTTAGAGCAAGGGATAGTTCATTTATTAAACCAAAAATGTTCATGATAAATGTATAGATAACAGTAAATAAATGTATGAACACGAAGCTCTCTCTCAATATAGTGTACAGTGTTTGAAACCACTGTAAAAAGGACTGGGAATCAGATTTCCTACTTTGTGTCAGCATAGCTTTTCAAAATGTTACCCATGACAACGCCCTGTTAATTCATCTATCTGCTACAATCAGGATATTTAAACGTAATTATCAGTGAGAATAAAGATCACAGTAATGCTGCTATGCTATCTGCTCGCTGTAACTGTTACACTAAATTACAGTTCTATTTACTTTGCATTATTTACAATCCTTAAGTGTCAGTTAATGCATTCATTTGTTCTGGCAATGGTCTACATCCAATTCATCCTTTTGTTGTGTACTATGTTTGTGGTGGGCAACTCTGAATTTCTATGTGAAATAAAACATCACTTTTGACATTTGATCTTTGACTTATTCCCCATTCTTCATGACACACATTTTGTAAGTTGAGGTCAAGCATTTGTTAAGGGGCAAATACATCTAGCAGGGACTGCTTAGTGGTGTTTTATCCTTATGGCCTTTCATTCCTTGTTGTACACAGGCATACTGATTACATGACTAAATCATTCTAATTCATTTAGTGGTGTGGACTCTACACAACTCAGTCCAGATAGTTTACATGAGACCTTTAAACTACAAACTAAATTAAATATTAGCGATTTGGAGAAAGCAAATTCCCTTAGGCAAAATATAAATGCGTATAAATATAAATGTAGATGTCTAAATATATTTTTATGCCACACGTTACCAAAAGTTAGGGGCAATTCAATAAAGTACAGTAAAGCTGCAGTGGGACAATGCAGACATATTGTAAAATTACCCTATTTTTCAGAGCCCCCGCTTCTTATTACACTCGCAAGTGGGCAAGACTTGCTATTACAATGTACAGTGTAAGCATGTTATCAGACTACATAATAATGCAGATTTTCAAACCACCGCCATTTTACGTACACAAACGCCTTGAACTTAATGCAGGGTTATGGGTATAGGATGGCTGTCCAAGTGAGGGGAGCTAGCAATGTGAGCATATAGATACATGGATATATTATAATTCTGCACTTATTTGACTAGCTATCTGCAAAACATCATGTGGAAATGATTTGCAAGTGTTGTCAGCTAATCTTACAGCGGAGAAAAGAATAATCGCTCTGCTATAGCTATAAAAAAAAATGTAGAAAGCCATAAAAAGCAAAGTTCATAGAAAGGTGCTGAAATGACAGACGTCTTTTAGCAAGCAAACAAAAGAAGTTACAGCGCATCAGATTGTCCCCAAGAGACAAAAAGTGTAAATCTGACATTGATGGATCTTGCTCATGATGGTGGTCTTCCTGAGCAGCGCATCCCGCTTGTGTCATGGAACATGTAGGAACAAGTGATAAAACCTAGAGCATCAAAGACTGGTTTGTGTAGTTGTTTAGGCTGTTAGTTGCTGGAGATAAGCTGCTCAATGAGCAAAACAACAAAGATTCAAGATAGCATATGAAATCTACCCATATCCTTTGTATAATAAATACAATAAAGTGCAGTTTTTTTTCTCATTTTTTTATTCTAAATAATATTGAATACACTACAAGTGTACAAGTGTAAGCATTAATGGAAAAGATATTGCTGCAGTAGACAAGAAAATACATGCAAAAATACACAAAAAATACACAAAAAAGTTATGGTTGGCAATATAAAAATATAAAATACAGTATAAGCAGTTTACTGCATGTCAAATAGAACTTAAAAAGTATTTGTAAGCCCTGTTATTATTCCTACACATTAAAAACAAGTTCTCTTCAATTTTTGGAAACAGTACAAACTGAGGACATAAGTTGGTTTTTAGAAGCAGAATTCTGCAACCATAAATGGGTATGTATATGATATAATGTTCACTGTCCAGTATAAGCTATAAGTGCTCCCTATAACTAGCAGAGTGAATTATGTTATATGGAAGGGGTTACACTACATTAATTAAGGGAACTATGAAAAATTCTGCATATTTGTACATTTCTCCAGCAATTTATTTTTAAACATTGTATTCTAATTTATTACCAAGAGAAAGCCCTATCTCACTCTAAGTGACAGAACAGGGATGAACAGCAACAGGACATCAAGTTAACTAGTTTTCAGCATCTGCAGTGTTACATATGTTGGCAATTAGCTTTCTTTTTAGAAGCCTGGCATTCATTTTATCTAGTGAGATAAATGATAATATTGGTGATTAACTAAACTAGTGATAGATAATAAAAGTATGACGTTTATGGTACGTTATCAACATAACCAGTGTATTGTGAATCATTTGATTTCTTTTAAAAGCCATTTTCAAAATAAAAGAATAATTTCAGTGATCATAACTTGTTAGTAAAACAATGTTGTACTTTATATTATTGAATTACCTTCAACAAGCATGCTGGAACTATGAGAGAACTCAAAGTATAAATGTGCTTTATCGAGACACAACATGCATGTATCTATAAAACTTATCAGCACTCTGTTCTTTGATGATTCAATCACCCATAGTAGAACAAGAATGTATTAGGTTCATATAAAATGTTATCTGTTCAGGTAATTGTATACCAACAGATTCAAAGTAAAATCAGTAAAAAAAACCCTTAGCAAAAATAAAATTTTACTAAAAGAAGATATAAACTTACAGATTTTTGTGTGAATTCATGACCTCAAATTAATAAGATGTTACGCATAATATTGAATATATATATAAATAAACACGTTAAAAATAACCCAACGCCCTCAACCCTAAAAAAAAAAACATATATTGTTTGCTTGTTCCCAGTAATCATTTGCATATTAAAATTATTGTGCTCCTGCAGCTGGCATAGTAAAGCATCACTCTTAATACTCCACTTGCAGCAGGAAAGCCGAAACTAGAGACCTCTTACATATGCAGTGCATAAAAGCAAAGTGGTTTGGGTCTATGGGCTGGATCCAGACTTCAGTAAGTGCTTGAAATTAGTTACTCCTGGGCTAAACCATGTAGTTTGCAGGGGGAGTCAAGTTAATTGTATTCTTTGCATGCAGGGATATATCTTTGAATTGCTTACTGCACACAGATACTGACCAGCGTTACTATCACACTGTTATTTAGACTTGGGATAGGAAACATCACCTCTCAACTCTAATACTGTTTGCAACAGATGAAATATGACTCCCCTGCAATCAACATGGTTTAGCCCAGGAGTAACTAATTTCAAGCACTTACTTAAGTCTGGATCCAGCCCTATGTTCCTGGTATCATGTGTTATGCTTGTGCTCAGAATTGGTTGGTTATAAGTGTGGTCAGGGCCGATGCTAGGCTGTTTGACGTCCATCTGCCAATTATAAAATTTGTGTAGTGCAGAATGGGTAGCCGTAGTTTCTGCCCTCTGGCCCTGAGCACTGTGGCCTGCTGACATAGCTCAATTTATGTAAATATCAGTCACTAGAGTCTCTGCACCCTGGCGCTGGCCTGCAGTATATCCCCTCAAGGAGCGCATTGTGCCTCCCTGAGGTTGGTGATCCAATCAATAGCTTCATAACCAGGGGGCTGCTGAATTGGTTTACTATACGCAAGCAAAATCGGGAATTTATTTTAAAACCACAGTGGAGACCAAACTTTTACAAATATTTTATTATAATTTTAGAAAATTAATTTAACCCACCGGTTTGTAAACCTTTTAAGTTCAAGGCACACCAATGTCAAAATAAGTACATATATAGTATCACCAAGAATAAACCTTCATTATATATTTTTTTTTATGTAAAAAATATCTTTTCGTGCCACATTGGCTTGTAAAGCAATGACTAGAAGAGAAGCTGTGCTATGCTGAGGTGTAAAGTCCCGTCGGCATAGCCTCATGTTATTGCCTAGCAAGGTACGAAAAGCTGCAGAGAGAGCTAAGCCCTGCAGCTTCTCTGTGAGCCCAGTTCCGGTCAGTACACAGATGATGCAGGGAGAAAGGCTGTGCTACGTTTAAAGAGAAGCAGAGGAGCATCAGAGATCTGTGTGCTGGTTGGCCTCTTGACATGAGGAAGAGTTGCAGAGAGAGGAGAGGCTATGTTATGTGGTCAGCTGACCGGTTCCCACTTTAGGAGCCATTATTTTAACCTATACAATGTTGTGTCTAGATTTATAATTACTGACATTTTTTTGTAAAATAAAAATAGTAATTTGTTATAGCAAAAAGTATTAAAGGCTTAAGTTGAAACTTTTTACTAGAGCAAAAGAAAAAAACTAAATGGCTTAAAAAAAAAAAAAAATGTCAAGATATTAAAACCATGTTTGTAATTGTACTACTTTGGCAGCTTGAGAACTACATTCAAGACAACATGAAAAAAGAGATGGTGGAAATGCAGAAACATGCAGTACAGAACCACACTGCCATAATGATGGAGATTGGGACCAACCTACTAAACCAAACTGCTGAACAGACAAGGAAGCTAACAGATGTTGAAGCCCAGGTAAACATTACAAACCGCAAACGAACATACAAGGATTCTCTGCCCTTTATAATTTAAATCTGATTTTTCATATGAAAAATCTTTATAAAAAAAAATTGTCATGTGTCACAACTAAGCCAAAAGAAAGGTTGAGATACTTCTGTGAAATATATGTGCCCTAAACACACAGGAGGAAACAAGGTCTGTTAAATGCTCTATAAATCTCTGATCAGACGCTTGCCAGACTAATGTATATCTGTTCTCTATAAATCACCCTAGGAACCAGAGATAGAATTGCAGAATGCCTTTGGCACAATTTGAAAGCACAATACAACCCAGTTATAAATGTGTGTAAATAAGTGAAACATGCACAGTTGAAAAACTAAAAATAAAATTATGTGATGACTGACAGTAATGGCATAAAGAAAGCCATAATACATTTTACAAACAACTTACCGGTATTTGTTTAATAGTTAAAACGAAAATCCATCTTTATAGATGTTCTCTGCTTCTGAAACACTGATTTTTTTTTTTAATTAAAGACTTTTTCATTTAATAAAAAATAGAACGGCCCTATTTCGATAGGGCCGTTTTCTCCCAGTCAGTTTCGAACTTTCTGGGATTTCGATTGCATATGCCTCGATGATGCATAGCAATCGATCCGCAGAGCACCGAACGCGGCGCTCCGAATGGTAAGGCTGTAAACTACCCCCTCCCTTCCCTGCAGCCTGACCCTAACCCTGTAGAGGTTACTCACCTTTCCCGTGGTCTGGGTCCTGCAGTAGCGGCGGTGTTTCCTATCGGCATAAACATTTTGGAACTGAAGGGGTATTCGAAATAGGGACATCCGAAAAGGGACTTTCAGATGTCCTTATTTCGGAAATCAGACATTCTAACTGGGGACTGCAAACTGTCTCAACAGTATGGATGCAAATGCCTACTTATCTGAATACAATAGTGGTTTTAAAGTCAGTGACATGAAAATATATTCGCTCAGGTCATTTGTAATTAAACTTTTTGTGGTTGATAAGCTGTTGGCTGTCAGCATGGGATGAGATATGATCCCATAGCTTATTAGAGAATATCTTTCAATCTCAAGTACTGATTTTGATTTACAAACTTATATGATAGATGCACTGTGTCTAGTAAATGGGAGGAAAGAAACAAAACACAAAAAGGAGCATGAGCCTATCAATCATTTCAGAGAGATGCACAAACAGAACATACATAAAACTTTTCAATTGAAGATTACATTATGGGTAATGCACATTACTATTGCTAATTATTTGTACGGGACAGTTTGTTACTTTTTCTTTGTTACACAAACACACAGGCATAGGTCACTAGTTACACACGAACAGACTTCCTATTAGGGGGCCTTTTCCAGTCATTTGGATTATAAAATTCCCCCTCCTTTTGGAAGGTGGTGCATAAGCAGGCGCCACTATTTTAGGATGGATTCAGAACTCTGGGAGGTGCTGCCTTCAGCCCTTACAGTACATACTATCCAGCTTTCCACACCATACCCATTTTACATGGAGATGGTGCAAAAAAAAATTAAGGTAGGGGTGACGCTGCAGAAAAACCACACAAGCGAGGGGATTAGGATCCGGCATTGAACCTTCGCTGGCACTTCAGCTGGAGCTCCAACTATCCAGATTGAGTCCTTAAGGTGTAGCCAGGTTCCTTCTTGAGAATGTGACCAGATCAGTAGAAAAAAATATGCAAAAGTCTCTGCAAGGGACACTATGTGAAATCATATCCTCAAGTAATATTTAACATGGCGGATATGAGTAATGAGGTCTTCCTGTAAACAGAAACAAGCCTCAGATGAAAGCAGTGCATGTAACAGTTACACAAATAGTACTGTCTGAATAGCATGCAGTGTGATGAGGCATATTTAGCAAATAATTGTTTTCCTTCCTAGACATTGTCATCAATGAAATAAATAACATTCCTGGGCATGATGTAACCAGAAGATGAAAGCAAATCATTCACAATTTTAAGAAATGTGGTTATACAGTACAATATGTTAGCTTTTAAAACAATAAATATTATGCTGAAGTTTATGACTTGAACATTTGCTAACCTATTCATGATAAAGCAGAACACATTTCAAATAAAACCACATCAGGTATGACTGTAAAGATCTGAAGCATTTACAATTTATCACGTATCATTCTTTAAGACTACGGTCTGGATTCACATTTCCGTAGTTTTCGTCTTACATATGTTGTTTTAAGAATTGCTTATTTACGCTGTCTACGTACCATTTCTGTACGTAGATTGTTAAAGCGCGGTCCTTAGACCACGCTTACGCAATCTACGTACAGAAATGGTACGTAGATAGCGTAAATAAGCCACTACGCATGCATAGTAGCTCAGTTCTTAAAACAACGTACATAACACGAAAACTACATAACTGTGAATCCGGACCTATGTTGCATTAGATATAATTAAGAAGAGAGAATACAGGGCCTGATTCAGAGGCTGAAAATAAGAACTTAAAGTTCCACCTGAGCAAAACCATGTTGATTTCAGGGGGAGTCAAGTTAATGTTATTCTACGCATGCAGGGAGATTGCTTTTACTTATTGCACACAGATACCTGATCAGCTTCACTTTTAAACTGCTAATTAGACTTGAGCTGGGAAACATCACCTTTTAACTGTAATACTGTTGCAACAAATGAAATTTGACTCCCCTGAAATCAACATGGTTTAGCCCAGGTGTAACTTTAAGTTCTTATTTTCAATCTCTGAATCAGGGCCACGATGACTTTCAAGAACTGAACGATATTGATTATTTATATTTTTTCTTCATTTCAAACAGGTATTTAATCAAACTAGTCGTCTAGAGATACAGCTTTTGGAAAACTCATTTTCGACAAATAAACTGGAAAAACAAATATCAGATCAAACAAATGAGATTAACAAGTTACAGGACAAAAACAGGTAAACAACATTTTCATATAATTTAAGGGAAGTACCTCAAAAAGGAAACAAGAAATAAAAACTACTATGACTGGAATTGTAGCATATGAAGTAAGCTGAATCATTAACACTTTTACTCAAAGGTTTAAATACTACGGGAAGTATGCCCAGTTTTTAAGAATCACATTTCAGAATTGAATTAGGTAGCTTTGAAATACAATCTTATTTGTAATTAAATTTGCTTAATATGTGTATTCAGTTACTCATATTTATCAGACCATTTATATGGTTCCTAAATAAGGTCAAAACAATAAGCTTTGCTTTTATCTGAACGTGTAAGCAGCCATTATAGCTGTTCTTGTCATTTATCCAGCTCTTTACTGACAATTTACTTGTTTTGAACAGTACGGTAGAGTCATTTAACACATCTATTCATTGTGCTCTGCCGGTGTGCTAACAGCCATACACAATGTTTTAGCAAGGTGATTATTACGGTGATCATGCTCATTTCCCCAGTGATCAATAGAGGAAATACCATCTGTTTTCATAAAACAGCAATTGTGCCAGAGATCAGGGGTTCTTCCTCAGGACGGAGATAAAAAAGCATTTCCACAGACACAATGACATATTCTCTCTCGTCTGTCTAATACATCCCGTCCTGTGACTGGAATATTTATGCAACAAAGATGTATGAGCAGACTGCAGTGCAAATAAATATTGATGTATATTAGTCCTATCAATGTTGATTTTAGCATACAAAATTAAAAGGTTTATTTATTTAACAAAAGTCCAAATTGTGTAACTAAGGTAAGACCTTTTTTTGGCCACATAAACAAGCATATAGCATTAAACCATGATAAAGTAAATGAATGCAAATCAAATGAATGATGATAAAGGTATAATACTTATAACAGTATATTTACAACCAAGGGATTCTTCTAATATCCGCAGCAGCAAAGGAGTTCAGATACTACATCGCTTTGGGAACCTAACTTCCGTGTGTGCTAGGGGAGACTGCTCCGCAAGACTTCTGATACAAGGACCCTGCCTTAAAATTTCCACACCATCCCCATGGAAAATGGAGTCAATGTGTAAATCGGGATTGTATGTAAGGGCTTAAGAAAGCCCTTATTGTACAATTGACACACCTCTCCCCTCCCACTATGCATATCTGGTGCATGCATCCTGCCCCAACTGCAATCTGAAACCATTCCCTTACAGAGCTCTGGATCTGTAGGATCCAGAAATGTAAGGACATTGTGTAAAGGGTAATGTGCACTCAGAAAATGCAGTAATTTTCAAATGAAAAATGACCGTTTTGTGGAGGTCTTAATCTGGTCCGGAGTCGATAATGAGCACTCACTTACTTTGTCCATTCACAGGAAAAACTTTGGTAACTTTTTTATTTTTATAATTTCCAATCCATTAGTTATCTCCCAGTTCAATGATATTGTATATTTATTGGCTGTGGGGGCTTATACCTAGATTTATGAGGGACCTTTTTTTTAACCCAAAACTAAAAGAACTTACATTTATGATAGAAAATATTTTGTTTGCAGTTGATGTATGCAGGATGAGCCTCTTAAAGAAATTGACTTTAGTTTCTACATCTCTGTTTGAGCATTAGCTACTTGCCCTCTTCAGCAACCCCAATTTGACATTATGCATACCACTGCCTGTTGCAAGACTAACATCTGAAATATATATGACTTGACAAAATAAAGATGTGCTAATAATAAAGACTTAATCAACATTAGCTTGTAAAAGAGGGTTCTCAATGCCAGGGTTAAACCATGTTATCAAGGCTTCCACATGTATTTGGTTAGGGAACATTTTTAACATTCCAGTAGCTACATCAGTTATAAATAGAAAGTAATAAATACCCAAGGCCGACTCAACAGACAACTAACAAAACTTTTGTCACCTTTGTAATACTTAAAAAATTAAATACATGCTACATAACACAGCTTAAATAAAATTAATCAATCAATAGCCTAATTGCATAAATTAACATGTGACACACCAAATTACTCAAATAAGATTTATTTTAAAAAAGGGGGGGAGGCGGGAGGGATTTTTGTATTGAATACACCAATATTCATTGGATTCCAGAAGATTCACAATTTAAGGGAGTTGTCCTAAAATGTATATTTCTCCAGTGTTGTTACCAAGATTGATTTATTCAATGTTTTAGTCTTATTGACATGATACTTTAAAAGTTTCAATTTAACATCTTTTTAGCTTATATTTTTTATAGCAACTTCAAAGGCAGCTGAGTGTTTTAAACCTTTTATCTATTAAGTCTTTAATGGTTGTGTAGCATGTGGTAAATTAGCATCTTTATTTTAATGACAGCAAGGTCCATTATTTGACAAATGCTTGAAAATGCATTAAAACATTTTAGACAACTGTACATTAAAACCTCCGCAATATCCTCACATAAAAAATGGGCATGATACACAAATCTGGATAATAAGAGGGTGCTTTCCTTTAACAAAACTTAATAGGTAAATATATAAAACAAATATTTTATTTATTCAACATTAATTTGTCATTTGCAATGTTCTGGAAGCTTTAAATTCACAGTCAAGATTTCACAAGCCATATTACTGATATTCAGCTATATATGTTATATTGATATGTTTGATGTGTTGGTGTTTCATAATTTTTAATGTTGTAGAAATAAAATCTTTATTTTATATATTTACCTCTTGATATTATTTAGCGCTGTTTGAATATTTTTTTTTTTACTTTTGTTCTTTTAGATCAGTTTGGGCAGTCACTGATCCCAGGAATATGCACTCTGAGATTAATATCTATAATTATCACAACAATATATTGGGTTTTATTCACCATGTTTATTATTTCTTTTTTTGGTTAACATGCCTGCTACCATGATGAATCGATAAGCTGCAGATACATAAATACCATAACATATATATAATTCTACAGTTCGGCAGTTCTACAATACGTGACTATCATGTCTTTCTTCCTAGTTATTTGGAGAAGAAAGTCCTAGGTATGGAGGACACACACACACAGCAGCTGAAGTCAATAAAGGAGGAAAAAGATAAACTACAAGTTTTGGTACTCAGACAAAACTCTATCATTGAGGAGCTAGAAAAACAGCTTATTACAGCATCTGCAAATAACTCTCTTCTACAAAAACAACAGCATGATTTAATGGAGACTGTGCACAATTTGTTAACAAGGATGGAACCTCAAACAGGTATATGAGACCCTTTTATACATTATATTTAATAAATCAGCCAAACATATTAAGGAACAGTAGATTGGGATTGTAGATCACTAGAGTTTGTAAAATGCCAGGAAAGATGACAAGACATCTGGATCCAGAGTTCTGTGCTGGTACGGTTTTCATCAGCTGGACGGGAAGAGCTTCTATGTAGGATGGTGGAGTCATGCTGATTGTACAGTGAGGGCATGTTAAGCATCCTCTGTACTATCTAGACTTCTGCTCTGTCTACATTTTAAGTATGAACAGAGTGGAGGGTCCATAGAGCATAAGACTATTAAATGGAACATTTTCAAGCATAACAAGTTTGAGAAATGATATCAAACAATGGCATTGTCTCAGATCTCTGTGGTCTGTATGTACACAATAGTTTAAAACCTGTCACTCTCCAACGCTAAAGATGCAGTAAATTCCAATAAAGGTTACCTCCGTTGCCCTCTCACCAATACCTGTGACAGTATTCCAAATGTATGTAGCAGATAGGAGCGGCACTCAAAGGGTTTGAAAAAAATCACAGACGAGTCAGCGTGGTGTCCGACGTTTCAGTTTATACAACTTTTTTCAAGGACCAAAGACACACACACGTAAACATCCTGGCAGTTCCTACAAATACTATAGTAGCACTGAATGGGATTGGTTTGCACATATGCACTACGCTAACCCTGTCTGGGAATGTAGAGACAAGCATCAAGACCATGCATGAAACTTATGGGAGTCAGAGGGTTTTTGCCCTAAACCTCCTTTGCAATTCTGTAACCTACCAGTTCTGTTACCCACGATCAGCAGCACTTAGTCTTGTGGGAAAGGGTGGCCTATGTGAACATGTGAATATGTTCCATTATTTGCAACTGAAAACAGTCCTTACAAAAGTCAATTATTTCCCATTCAGAAACAATTGGGGAACTTGTATTTGTATGTTCATTAGCACGTTATTTTTAATGTTAGTGTGCAAAAGGTTGGACCTACAAGTCATTGACATCACAATGTTATTGTTCAGTACTCCTATATAGCACTATCGTATGATAAATGACTACAACAACAGTGCAGCTATTGCTATTTTACACAACTCTCATGAGCAATGTAGTAAATGATGGTCTATGAGCAGTTTTCAGCCATACATTTTGTCTTCGATCTTGATATTTCGTGAGAAAGGCTTTCAGTGAAAAGCACTGTAGAAAACATTAAATATATACCCTGACGAAAACAAAGTTTTGGACTGAGCGGTTGTGTTTTTCTGGAAGAATACCAAGCAAAATTAGCTTAGCACAATAACAAAACTGTTATTTCAAGAGTTCTTACATTTTGGATTCCAAAGTTAAGAACATAATACTTTCCAGAAACTTATGGGTATTGAATTGAAAAGTTGGAATTGTGCCCTGTATGTTATTGTATTTATTTAATAAAGGACAATAATAATACAATAAGAACAGAGCATGATCAAATTTCATAATACCCAATGTGAACTTAACATGCACACCGGACCGGATCCAGACCTAATAGCGTTAGACCACTCACGCATGCAAATATTAATATTAAAGCAGGTTTCGCTGCATGCTTAATTTGTTAGCTTGTGTGCAAGGCCCTCTTACCTCCCTTGTATGTATGTGTGTGTTTTGTTTTATAATGTTTAGTGTAAAATAGTTAAGAGCTTTTTCGGTACTTCCAAAAAGTGCTATTGCTCAGATACTTCCAACTGCAGAACGAGAATGATTATTACTGAAATCTTTAAAACAAGCATAATATAAATAGAAAAATAAATAAATATTCATTACCTTGTTTAATGCCTACTCTGCCGAACAGTTAACCCCGTTGGCTATCAAGGGCTGGCAGGATAACTGTCGGCTTACACAATATTGCACTCATATACTACACTCAGTAACCTAGCTTGAAATTAAACATTGCTCAGCAAGCATTATTTGTGTTTTTTCTGCTGATCTGTTATATCATTTTATTTTATTTTAGCTCCAATGTCATCATTTGTTGCCAAGGAAGAGCAATTAACTTTCAAAGACTGTGCAGAAGCATATAAAGCAGGATTTACTTCCAACGGTATATATACACTGACTGCAACAAATACAACAGAGACGGCCAAGGTAAGAAAGATAATTAACAATAAAAATAACAGAAAAACTGGGATGCGATATACAGTAAATACCTATGCTGCCATGGAGGAGTCAATGTAATTGTATCATCATGTATAATATGCCTGCTGCTTTACAGAGATCTTGAACACCAAAGGACTCCTTATCTGGCTAGGAAGTGGGCACAGCTCTAGTGGAGTTAGCTTTATCCCAGGGCTTACTTCTCAGTTCTAGAACTTTTAAGCTTTCTTATTAAGTTTTATCCACCTAGCTGTGGTGGACTTACACAAAGTTTTTTTCTCTTCCAAATTTGGAAGCTCTGTACACAAATTTTTAATGCCCTTACTAAATCTAGTATGGAATCTCTTCTTCTCTGCCTTAGGATTAATACCAAAATTAAGAGCCACATCTTTTTTTTGTGGAACTTAGAGACCACCTTTTGCAGGAATTCTGAGTTGGTTATCAGTACCACCTTAACCTGGAGAAAATGGGAACTGGTTCTTCTGTCCAGAAGTCTTGTAACACCAATAAACTTTTGATAAATTTCCTCCTGTTCAATGACATAACTGGTTAGAGTACAAAATACTCCATTTAAATCCCAAGGAGATACGGGGCACCTGACAATTGACTTTAATCTGGATGAATTGTTTAATGCATCTGTCATTGGCAAGTTCTTGGTCAAACACTGTACTTAGTGCTGTGATATGTACCTCAACAGTACTTAGGACGAATCCCTTATCCACACCTGATTGCAAAAATTAACACTGCCTATGGGCATACGTCCCACTTTGTGACAGTTCTGTTCACACCACTGTACATAAATATCCCAAATTCTGTGGTATATTTTGGAGGTTTTGGATCTTCTAGCTTTAAGTAATGTGAAAAGTACCTTGGTTGAGAATCCATGCTCCCCATCCTTGGTTTCGATTATAGGACACTGGGTTCTGAACGGCCTTCCCTGCTGTAAACTGTTTCCATTTGTCCACCAAAAGAGGTCTCGCCTTACTTCTAATGATAGGGAAACTACTTGGTTTTTCTGGGCCAGATCTCTGTTCCAACGTGCCAGGAAGCAGTCTTGGAGTGCCTTCATATGCAGTCTGGCCCAAGGCATTGGTTCTTTGGAGGCCGACATAAGCCCTAAGACATTTTCCGATGATGTCCATGGCTCAAGTAATGCAATGGTATTTCTTTAAGTTTACCTCAAACCACCATTAAAGGCATTCACATCCTTTAAAAGCAGTGTTGTCTGCTTGAATATAGCTGCATACACCTTGAGTGGTTCTTCCTACTTCCCATACTGCAGTAAAAGTGTAAAAATGTGCAATTTTATCGAGACAGCATTTTTCACTCATTTGTGATAATCTTCAGTTTCATTATCATATAAAGACAAGTTATCTGGCAGATATGCCCGCAGAAGGTTATTGTTGCTTCGCTGTACAGCTAGAGAAAATGGTCCTTGTGATATCTTCTGGCAAAGATCCATCATACAATATTTATTTTGCCACCTTCAGCTTCTTATGCTTTTACTTAAGACAAGGCGACATCTTCTCCTTACTGATTTCTGAGCTACAAACTAGCTTCAGAAACTAATAGCCCAACCATTCAAACATAGCATAATATTAAAACGCCATTTTTTTTCTCCATTGTAGAAGTAGCAGAGAGGCAGAAAAATTCCAATATCCACAAAGGTATTCCACAAGTGAAAAAGCTGAATTTCTGGTGAAGAAATTTCAAGAGACAAACAGCGCTGCCTAGGCGCCATGATTAGTTTTAAATAGCCTCTGGAAGTGACTGGGAAAACATACACTGGATACACTCTGCCCAGGAAAATCCTTTGCCCATAGAACACTTATTTTTGTTACTGTTAGTTTACTTTGGGAGCCTGACACCTCCTCAATATGGCCACTGCACACTTTTCAAATGGCAGGAGTGTCTTAATACAGACCTCCTGAGTACACATATAGCGGATAGGGACTCACCTACAGGAGGTGCCTTGATGCTGGGTAGGTGAGCTTAACCCAATTTAGCTATATTGCGATCTAAACCTTTTTATGTATGTGCTGACACAGTGTTATATAATGTTTCTACGGAGCGCCAAACCGGTCTTTTGTTCGTCTTAGAATATTTGGGCTCTAAAAAAATGGCAGCGTTCTTGTGCTAGAGGACCCTAATGCACATGTACCTGAGAGTGATTGCCCTAAGGCAGGGGTGGCCAAACAGTCGATCGCGATCGACCGCGGCCGGATGACCAGTCGATCGTGCCTACCAAGTGTCCAGATTACCGCTTCACAACTTGTCCCAAGAGATCAAACTCTCAGGACAAAGTTGGGGATATTTTTTTTTTTTACAAAGCCTGTGCTGCTGTATATGCGGCAGGGCTTTACACTGCAAAGTACAGGTAATACAGGGCTCCTATGGGAGCCCTGTAGAACCAAACCTGTTACTGTGAATGGCAGTGACCGAACCGATGTGGTCACTGCCATTCTACAAACAGATTTGGTCCTATAGGGCACCCGTAGGAGCCCTGTATTACTACTACCGCACCACATGATCACCGGCAGACAGAGAGGCAGCAGCAGAGAGAGGGAGCGCCACGGAGGAAGGGAAAAGACGTCAAAGGTAAGTAACAGAGGCTGGACATTACAAGGGGCAGACAATGGAGGCTGGACATTACTTGTGAACTGCGCCAAGGAAAAAAATCTGGTCATCACCACCTCCTCCCTTGCCATTCTGGAAACAAACCAGGAGGGTTCAAGACTCCAGACCCGGGACAATGCAGCATTGGCCAGATAGGACAGAATGCTACAACCTCCTATGCTACCTTCTATGCTCTGAGCATAGAAACACCCTGACTTCTAACTGCTGACCTATCATACCAGATGAGGGTCTATTATATACATCCAGGGTGTTATTAATTTCCTGTCCTAGCTCCTGAACAGAGGGTAGATATGTTAGAATATGCTGCTTTGGAAGGAAAAGGAAAACTTCATTAAATATACCACTAGACCCTTCATATTTGAAGGAGGCAAGAAATAATGGGGTGCGTAAGCCTGTTTTATAAAATAATGGTTTAATCATGATCTCTGGGTCAGTAATTAATACAAAAACAAGCTTTAAAATAAATGTTTTCATAAAATATATTTAAATAAAAAAATAAGACAGCAAATAAAAAACATAAATTTGCTATAAAAATCTTGTAACCCAATACATGACAAAGTGTTTTGTAATTAATACTTAAAGAGGAGCAATTAAATTCTTGTTTTTCAGAATTTCCTGCCTTTTAATACACACTAGGTAGTTATTTAGTACAAGACACATTAGTTTGATGGATGACTTGAATTTTTTTTACTGCTAAATATCTGTCAACTGTTCTGTGTCACTTGCAAGCTAGCTTTACAGAATTTATTTTGAATGGCCATCACAAAGACTGTCCGTCTCCTGGTACTTCACAAAGCATCAATTACTAGAAGTCTCTCTGTATGGAAGACTTAATTCATCAGTCGTGATGATTAAACCAGGACTTACAACATTCTACTGCCTCTGGACATGTCGTAATTCTTGGCCTATATGATATTTTTCTTTAAATCTCAATCCTGTGTTCTTAGAGGCCTAGACAGAATCTACTGAAATTGCGATCTGCGTTAGAGAGTTTCTCTGCATGATATGTTTTAATGAAGACATTTGTGCAAGGCTGGTGATTAGCATATGGTGATACTAGGATCATTATTATTTGTTTCAGACATAGGGGAGTCTGGTAAACAGATAGTCACTTCTTAAAAGCATTGTAAATGAAACAAAAAAACCCCAAAAAGAATGGGACTATTTCTTATTGGCAAGTAAATAAAACCAAATGACTTAAGTGCCCTGCAGCAGTCTAACTTTCACCAGCACTTGCTCTCCTGGGGATATCTTTATTGATGTTCATCTGCAAGTAATTTATAACCTCTGCTGTTTCAGTCTAACAAAATTTGTGACACACGAACACAAACAACACATGCATATTGTGTACAACTTGAATGCTGTTTTATAACATAGTTTATTGATGTGAGTTGACATATTTCCCTTGCATCATGTCGCAGAAAAAAAATCACAATGGTTTTATTAACCAGGAAAAAAATGATACATAAGATCATATTAGTTGCTATTCATTAATAGTGGCCGTTTTTTTATTTTTAGAAGAGATATAAGTGCCTTATTATAACTAGCAGAGTATTTTTCTAACTTTAAGATATAGTTTAGTACGGGTTTGCCCATTTTATATATTTTTATTACTGTATTTTTGCTCTTTATTTGTAATCAATGTTATTTTTAAGATTCATCTCAGTCCACTGACTACGTTATATTTTCTCTGCATTTTGCACATATTAGTTTTATTTACACCATTACTATTTCCATGATAATTACATACACATATAGCCTAGAGTATACTAAAAAGAAAATCATTACGTAGTAATTGACCAAAGAATTCAACTTTGCAAGCTATTTCAGTGTTAATTATCTGGGTTACAGTAATATTACTTTGGAATAACAGTTTATACCTTTATTTGACCTTACATCTTTGTCTATTCTTACATTGCCACATACAGATGAATATGTTTAAATGGTTCCTGGATCTATAATTTAAGTTGTACCTGCGTTTCAATTTGTATTAATAACCATTAAACAAATATCTGTCCTTCATCATGATTCATAGAAAAGTTTAGTTATTTTTCTTTTAAATGAAGTACTGTATGGTGGTTTAAAAAAAACAACAAAATAACAAAAAAAACATTATGAAAATAACCGCTCCCTGATTTAAGATAAAGATTTGTCTTCCTTTTTTAATAAGTGCTACATACAACATTCTTGGTTAAGTTAAAACAGACCTAAAACTCTGTAATTAAAACAAATAATGAAAAACTTATAATAAGATTGCCTCTGTGTAATTTCTTACAAGAGAACACACATAATGAACTGTTAACAAAATAAACTGCCACCAAATAGTTCTTATAAGGAAAATATTCTCTAATAATACCTAGCAAACCTTATGGATACCCTCATAGTATATTCTTTTACAGCATACTAAACAATATAATAAGAATATATTTAACTAAATTGTTTGCTTTAGATTTACAGTATAAAAATATTCTCACAAATTAAAAAATGAATAGGGCAGGGTTCTTCCCTCCTTGTTTTCGCCCCCTCCTTTACTCTTCTCTCTCTGCCCTTCTTCCTGTGTACCCATTGCTACCATCATGCCCCCTATACTCTATCTCCACGCACTTTGTTTTTACACCCCATTTTCTTCTCATGATTTTGCTAGTCAGTCTGTCCTTGTTAGCCAGTTTGGTTCACTATGATACACTACTTGTTTACTTTCTGTACTCTGTTAGGCTCTGTGGATACCTTGTGGTGCCATATAAACAACAATAATGATAATCATTACGCTATATCAGGGTTGCCGACTATCCCGGAATATCTGGGACACTCCTGAAATTTGGGCATTTCTCCCAGAATCACGAGAGAGCCAGCAAATCTCCTGCAAGTCCAGACCCCCTATCAATGTCTATTATAATCCCTAGAGTTACTAGGGATGGCAGGATTTAAAACCCAACCCACCCTCTGAAAAACTAGAGATTGACAGGAATGTTCCTGGTAGAACTAAAGGTTCAGTAAATACCCAGAGTTAAATGACACCACACAAGACAACTATAGTATTTAATAAAGAATTAAGCAAAATACATTAATACTTAGCTTTGGCTGGTAGTTATTGCTTGATAACGATCAAAAGGTTTTTTTAGGGGCCCTTATCTCGATTCTTGATGAGCTGGATAAGGTCAGTAGTTACTTGCGCTCACTCAGGTCAGTTACGTACAAAGTATTAATAACACGTTTACATAAAAGCACATTAAAAATGGAGAACAGCAGCCATTTTGGGCTGCCTGGACACACAGGAGGCAGGTTTAAGGACATGATTTGCATAAATTACATTAAGCCCCACCCCTTGCAGAAATCTATGGATTCAGAGGGCCCTATTCAATTGACGTAAAAGCGTTCACTGGCGTATTTTTAACGCTATTTTTTGCAAAATAACGGGCAATATTTTTTTTTTGCTATTCAATTATTTTGCAGCGTTAAAAAAATACGCCTTTTTTTAATGATCGCGTTAATTAAAAATTCGCCCCTATAAGAGGTGCGAATTTTTAACGATGCCCTGTCTTGTGCCCCGACAGGGCATGCTGATGCTTGTAGAACTACATAGCCACGGAAATATGGGTTGTTAACTGAGTAGTGTGTACAGTATTGAATGGCACTTTTTAGGAAATGAAAATGATCATGAATATACAAAAGTTCTGGTTATGGGTAACCATAACTTGGTGGTTGCTGGTCAGAGGTTAACCAGTGACCCTTGGGTAAATAGTAATACTAATGGGGAGTGAGTACACAGAAGCTGAGTAATCAGAGATTCTGGTCAATGAATGTCCAGTATATGGACCGGGTTGGGTTGGCCCCTATGGGTTGGACCAGGTTAAGTTGGCCCATATGAGTTGGTTACACATGGGTTATAGGAGGAACAGTAATATGTTAATGTTTATGTTACAGATAATGATATATATAGTCTGAAATATCATGAGAACGATATTTCAGACACTGGCCAATGACAGTGAACCTGTCATTAGCGCCGGGCATTTCCTGCTAGAAGGAAGTGAGTTGCGACGTTCAAAAAAGTTTTTTTTTTTAAAAATTGCGTGAAATTTCTCCTTCGCTGCCTGCTCTTTTTTTACAGCGATAAAAAAAACTATTGAATTAGTGTATTTTTTACACTAAATGACCGGTGAAAGCGTTGTATTTTTTCCGGCACAAATTTTTTTTAAATAACGCTGCCAATTGTAGATAACTTAATGTTGTTAAAGACAGTTCCAATGTCTTCTCTATTTAATGCAGTTTAATAAACATGTAATAAAAAGTGGATTATATAAACTTTCCACTATTCGCCTCTATATGTGCATGGCAAAATTAACAATATTTGTGCATATTCATTTTTGAACAGCAACAGCTTTAGATATAATACAGCCATATACAAGTATGGACAAAAAGGGCTGGATCCAGACTTTGTAAGTGCTTGAAATTAGTTACTCCTGGGCTAAACCGTGTTGATTGCTGGGGAGTCATGTTTCATCTGTTGCAAACAGTATTAGAGTTGAGAAGAGATGTTTCCTATCCCAAGTCTAAATAACAGTGTGATAGCAAAGATGGTCAGTATCTGTGTGCAGCAAGCATTTCAAAGATATAGCCCTGCATGCAACCAGAATCACAAAAGAAACACACAAAATGTCATATTTCATCTGTTGCAAACAGCATTAGAGTTGAGAGGAGATGTTTCCTATCCCAAGTCTAAATAACAGTGTGATAGCAAAGCTGGTCAGCATCTGTGTGCAGCAAGCATTTCAAAGATATAGCCCTGCATGCAAAGAACACAATTAACTTGACTCCCTCTGCAATCAAAACGGTTTAGCTCAGGAGTAACTAGTTTCAAGCACTTACTTAAGTCTGGATCCAGCCCATAGTCACTAAACATGCTATGTGCCTAAAAATATAGCTGTTCATAATCAACAACACTACTGTTATTTTAAATCAAATGTAGCCAATCAGTGGGGTGTAATCTGTTGAGCCATGCAAGGAAGGAAGCCTGCCTGTCTTTGCTTTCTTTAAAGGATGTCAAGACATGCTAAATATTATAAGTTGGGGCTGTTCTGAATGGAAATTAAATGTTTTTATGACTTTGCTGAAACTTATAAACATATTTGAATAGTATAACTTTCAAATGGAGATCCTGTTTTCATTTTCCATTGTTTACACTGTTCAGATTGTGTTCAGGAGATGCTACCAGACAAGTGGCTTATTTTGCTTCCAGTTTTCATTCTTGTTTTTTCCTTACCAGCTACATGGCTTCCTAACCGGTAAAGCTCATGAATTGCAGGAGCCTTCAGTCAGGGGAAGACAGCAATACAGTTTGTTCAGGCCAGGAGAGGAATTTAACACTTCTTAGAGATATTGAGTGGTCTATGTCTGTACATCATAAAATACTTCCACTTAAGACTTTGTAAGAAACATACATTGCCATCTTAACCCTAAACAGGAAAAGGACAAACAGCATTATGTCAAGAATGTAAGAGATTTTGGCAGTAGAAGCTGTTTTTGTGTGAAATGAACTTAACCCAATGCAGTTGTGTGGTATTCTGTAATTTGTTTTCTTTTTAAAAAGTACAGTTTCTAGAAGTATTAAATAATGTTGCTCACAAAAGTAAGATTATTAATCAATGGTTTCTACAAAGTTTCTATAAATGCCAACATTAATTTAAAAACTGCCAACCTTCAAACTCAAGCTGTTTTAAAAAAGTGTCTCTTCACTACAGTTTTTCCCACCCCTGCCTTAATCTATTTCCTTGGCATTATTTACATGTTCACACTAGGTCCTATTGTCTAAACATTACCCTCTCACTTCAGACAGAGATCTATTAGGTGGCTCAGTAAATTTTTACTTGTGATTACCAGCTTTTCTCCTTAAAATATATTAGAAACTAAGGACCTGATTCACAATAATCTGCTTCTTTTATAGGTGTGTAAATTAAAAAAGGGATTAACTGCGCATGCGTAGTAACATAATGTACACAATCTAAATTGGATTTAATATCGGGACAGCTCTGAATCATCATAACAAACCTTGTTCATCTAGGTTTGTAGTGACTTAATGGAGGGGCATGCCGGGATAAATTAAGAACAAAGATAAGAAGAGTGGGTGGAGTGAGTCATTTAAATGAGGATTTCTGGGTGCGGTTACGCAACAACCTTCCTAATTAGCCGACATATGCACACAACTACTAGCTAAAGATAAGGTAGCCCAATGGCATTCGTAAGTCGCAAGCTGAAAACAAAGAGCATGTCAGGGGTCGACATGCTACTTGGGTGCATAAAATTAAAAACCTAAAGCATTCTTAAGTGTGAATATGGTCCTAATTGTGGGAGCTATATAACCTTTGTATCACAAGGCAGCATATCCAATGAAAGAATGAAGTTGTGTGGAAGGTGTGTGATGCATGCATGAGGTGTGCAGTGTTAAGGTCAAAAAGGCATTTTGACCTGGATGGTATTTAAGGTTATCTTTATTCCTGGAAATAAATAATACCAAGGGCCCACTATAGAAAATAAAAAAAGAACAGTTCATGTGGAGTATTTGTAAGATGTCAGTAAGGACAGATAATAAGATGGTTCTTGCTGATGTGACTCTTTCTCCTCTGGCTGCTTGAGCAGATCCTTGATTTTATTAAGCAGTGAAAATGCTGCTCTCTCAGCAAGCAGGATGACAATAATCATGACTGTTGTTAAGCAGAGCTTCTACTCCAGGTGCTAGTGATTAATATGTCTCAGTTGGTGCCTAAAAGCCAGGATTTTGACTAATCAGAGCTGGAAGACTCTCCAGAAAGGATTGGCTGTTCAGTGTTTAAATACCCAGCAAGGAGAATTCTCCCTTGCTGCTGATATTGTGTGCTCTAGCTATTGTGTCAGATTGTTTGGTCTGGATAGTCTGCTCCTGCCCTTATATGTTTTATGCCTTGTAACCTTTGTTTCCCAGTTCATTGCTTTACTTGCTTACCCTGTCCCTAACTGATTTTGTCCTGCCTCTGTCTCATCTGTCTGCTTCCCTGGTATCTGTGTCTGTTATTTTTACTTGCATACTTGCCAGGTTCCCATCACCTTGTACTTGTATACCTCTCTGAACCCTGTTAACTTTTCCCTGTATACTTATCTGGATCCTGTTACCTTGTATCCATATACCTGCTTTGATCCATTACCTTGTACACCTATCTGGACCCTTGGATCTGTATACCTGCTTGGATCCATTACCTTGTATCTGTATACTTATGTGGACCCCATTAACTTGTACCTGTATATCTGCCAGGATCCGGTGACCTTGTTTCGTCTTTCGGCACTGCACTCTGCCTTGTCCAGTCTGTCAGTCCTTTTCATCCATTGTACATGCTAAGTTCCTGTTTCATCATGATGTATGATTCCTAATCACTCCATGTTACCCTGGGAATCCCCAAAAGGGACTGTGACCTGCTAGGAGCACAAATCTATTCCCACCATCAGTGGCCCTAGTTAGACTCCTCTCCCTGGTGTGTGGTAACCCGGGTAAAGTAACATAAAGGCTGACACAGAGTCAAGGGTAACTGCACCAAAAGGTGAAATTGGCACATAGACAAATCATGTTGTAATATGAGGGATTCAAATGAATTTTAACTTATCAGTTAAATCTGGTAATTTTTTACAAATAATAAACAGTTTTATTTTTACACTTTAATTTAGAGTTGAGCCACAAAACACAACCTGTTATATGTCCTAATTCCCTAATAGGGAATTTCAGGTGCAACCTTACATGAAAGTATGAAAAGATTAATATAAACTCTTACATTTCCCTTAATTATTTCATTGCAAAATTTTAAAGTGTTGCAGCACAACTAGCTTATCTTCCACAAATATTAACAGTAATGATTGAAAAATGACAGAGTCATTTGTAAATTATTAAAATTTCTAACATTCTATACGCTGTAAAAATGTGCTAACAAAAGGTATGTATTCCTTTGACAGGCATACTGTGACATGAAAAATGGGGGAGGTGGTTGGACTGTTATTCAGAAACGCTTTGATGGAAGTATCGACTTTCAGAGGACATGGAAAGAGTATAAAAAGGTAAATATAAAACCATTTCATAAAAACGCTGCAAACTGGAAAGCTAAAGGTTATATTTTAGTAAATGGAAGACCTATAGTTTCATAATGGCCAATGAACACTGTGTTTATCAGAACAGACAATATGACAAATCTCAATGTTATCAACATTTTTATATTAGTTAAACTAATATTTTTATGACAGACAAATCTAACATATCAGAAAGCATGTCTAAAAGATAGCTTTAAATTACCCCCAGATAAACAGCTCTGAAAACTTCCCATTAACACTTCATTATTTTTTGGTTAGAATGTGAAAAACTAATTCATATGAATTTAAATTACGTACTCTGGGCCTGATTCAGACTTAAGAAGGTGCTTAAAATGAGAGGAAAGTCACTTCTGGGCTAAACCATGTTGATTGCAGGGGAGTCATATTTCATCTGTTGTAAACAGTATTAGATTTGAGAGGTGGTGTTTCCCAGCCTAAGTCTAAATAACAGTGTGATAGTAAAGCTGGTCAGTGTCTGTGTACAATAAGCAATTCAAAGTTATATCTCTGCATACAAAAAATACCATTTACTTGACTCCCCCTGCAATCAACCTGGTTTAGCCCAGGATTGACTTGACTTTCCTCTCTTATTTTAAGCACCTTCTTAAGTCTGAATCAGGCCCTCTGTTAGAAAAGAAAACCAAATTGATCATATTTTTAAATTGCCAATTTATAAAGATCAAGATTACAAAAAAAATTATTAATTACTGCATTTTGTATTCTCCAATCAAAATTGTTTCCACAGCATCTCATAACCTTCATTACCTGTTAAATTCTGTATAATGACATCTACTATGAGACAAAATTGCCCCTAAATATTTCAAGTAACATTCTAAAGAGAACCAGACTGACAGGTTTCATTACAGTTTTTACAACACAATAACTTTTGTCCTAATAATCTAATGAGGTAAATAACTACTCTATAGGGATTTGGTGATGCTTCTGGAGAATACTGGCTGGGGAATGAGATGGTCTCTCAGCTTACAAATCTACAACGATATGTACTCAAGATCCAGCTGAAAGACTGGGAAGGAAACGAAGCATATTCATTGTATGAACAGTTTAACTTAGGAACCGAAGCACAGAAATACAGGTGAGCTGCAACTATCTAACAATGCTCCCCCAAACATTCTTTCATTATACTATTGATTTTTGTTAATTTGTTATATCTATTGTTCTGAGTTTAAAGATTCTAAGCAACTTAACACCTTAGTAATATACCTGTTTATTGGGAACTTGTAAGTTGTGGTCACTTTAGTTGCTGCATGGTTGGACACTCTAGGGTCTCAGCTGTTGTTCATTGTAAAGAAAAAAGACAGGGGGATGGAACTATTGTTATTCATCATACTAATCCATACCCAGACTACTTTTTAGCCCTGTTTTTCCCTGTGTTAGATGCGTCATTGGGTCATACAGGAACTACCAGTAACATCTCCCTGGAAAAGCACTTCATGGGTTAAATTCTACTTCCACAGGGGACACTCAGGAGTTGAGTGAGTTAAGGCACCTTTGTCCCATTTATTTGCTCTTTATTGTCCACTAGTGAGCTCTAACATATAACAGACGGGCTCACCTGAGGCAGTACACCTAGGGGAGGTAAGGGGGGCTTTATAGTGTGATGAGCCCAACAATCAGGACCCTGTACAATTCCACTGGGCAGGCAGTTCCCATGGGGAAGGGGAAATATGAGGGTGATAAATCATGCTACCCTGAGAGACAAAAGAGCGACACTAACCTGCGCTAAGAGGTGATACTCTGCTGGAGATCTGTTGTGGAACCCTTACATCAGGACTTATTTCATCCCTGTCATGGAGTACTGTGTACCATGCGGTGTGGACTTTGATGCCGCTATATGCTGGGGAATAAACCTCCTTGAGTTCCATATACACCATGTCTGAGTTTTATGAACCTGTATCCTAACATTCAATGATTAATCATTAATCATTTTAATTGTTCTGTGCTTGGTCACTTTAAAAACCATATGAACTGTCCATTCACAAGTCTCGTGTCAATGTAACTCATTTTTCAAAATGATAGCATGTCTGACAAGTTTTAAAGTGGCCATTCCAATAATATTGGAAATAGAATAATAGTCATAATCAACCACAAACCTTTATGTTCAGCTATAAACACGAGACAGAACACATTAAATCCTTTTCCTCCTAACAATGATCACACATGATGGATATACATAATCTAAATATGTACCTGCCTTCACTCCAGGAATTTAAGAGAGACAAATTTCTGATAACTTCTGCCATACAGCACACACAAAAGTAAGGGAATTTTTCCAAACTCTGCTCGTTTGGTGAACAGGAGATGCCATAAATTGACAAATGTGTCTCAGTGTCTGCCTCTCTATTCCCAAACTGCTCGATTCAGTGCGTCAACTTTCCACATGTAACGAAGGTCAAATACTATATTCCTTTACAATAACATGTATAGAAGTTATACAACATTCATAGATAGTATTACTGTAATTATTGGTGTCATGACTAGTTATAAAATGAAAGAGATAGGACTACATTATTATGGTTCTTTTCATTAAGGCCTTTAAAAAACAATAACAACGTTGTCTTCAGTCCAAACTAAATATTTGTTTTCATTTTGTGAGATTTAGAACTTATTACATATTTTAACAGCGGACATTTAAAATGCTTCTAGGAGCAAAGGACGCTAGTGGGTCATTATCATCAACCAATAGCACTGCCTGAAAGTAAATATCACAGATTAACTTGCCAAAACTGCATTTCCTCTTGAAATATAAGCAGATATGCAATACATCATTAAGCCGAATTTAAAAATAGCCACAGCACTTAATATCACAATTATACTGGTCTATGAACATTGAAATGAAAATCCAGAGAGGAACTAAGTTCGTACTAAGCTTTTTTTTTCCCTGGACACGAATGTGAAAAGCCTAGTATATAAAATTCAGTGTGATTTAGGAGACAGAAAAGCAAATTCTATTAACAATGCTGAAACAGAATTTACATGCTACAGAGATTACAATGAAAGTAAAAAACAGCAGGACTACGCAACAAGGCAGATTAAATTTGAAGCCAGACACAAAAACCTTTAAAACCGTGATAGATTTTTCTACAATTCTGAATGCCATCTCTTATTCTTTTTCTATATTCAATTACCACAGGATTCACCTCAAAGGATATACCGGGACAGCGGGCAAAATAAATAGTATAAGTCAACCAGGAAATGATTTTAGCACAAAGGATGCAGACAATGACAAATGTCTTTGCAAATGCTCCCAAATGGCAACAGGAGGTAAGCACAGTTTTTGGCTTTATAGTCTTCCTATTTTTACTAACACCTGCAAGCTATGCTATTTACTTGGGGTTTTTCCTAAATAATTACAGAAATTAAATATATTTACTTGTATTTTATTGTCCCTAAACTGTAAATATAATTTATTGTCCAAAACCGAAAAAAGGTCTTAAATTGAACTTTTCCTGTATATTCTTTATAGTGAGAATATACACACACACACACATATATATATATTATATATATATATATATATAAAAAGTTCAACAAGATTGAAGTCACTCAAGGAGTCTTTCAGTAAATGGGAAAATAAAGCCTATCAGGCAAACATTTATTGTGAATCCAACGTTTCAACCGCACAATCAGCGGTTTTCATCAGGGCAGACAAACAGCATAATGCCAAAAAACACAACCAACACCAATATATACTAAAAGAGAAGTGCAAAGTACATACCCCCGTGATTACGTCCACATGCAGCCTCTGAGCAGGAAGACGCGTACTGATGCCAACTGCAGTGCGCCAAGGCAAGCAGGAGCAAAGGTCAGCGCTACCGCTCGTCATCAGTTGCCGGGGAAACCAGGTAAGCTACATCAAACAAGTGATTAAAAGCAAAGGATAAATAAGGCAAGGGAGACGAAAAAACATATCAACACAGAAGAAAAG
>WWET01000396.1:571433-601126 GCA_011038615.1 Limnodynastes dumerilii
CTCAATTTAAAAATACATGATATATGACCCAAAGTTGGGACTCTGACAGTATTAGAATTAGGACCACCAAAACAGAGAAGCCTTGTAAGCAGCTGGTGGCTTATCATGTATTTGCAAATGTATGTAACAAATTTCTCTGACTTTTAGTTTAGAGATAAACTGTCACTGTTTGAACTGGTTTAAGCTTCATGGTCAGGTTCATCATTAAATTATCTATTTTCCCACAGGCTCCTCTAAAGTTTTATTAGATACCAAAAACTGTTGATTTTATCTTTATGATTATCCCTTGCACATGATGGGGTCAAACATGTGTTCAAATTGTTATTTAGGTTCTCATTTTTCAAAAAGAAAAGGAGGAAGAGCTTGCTGTGCTCACCCTCAGAGTTGCTGCATAACCCCCCTGCTATCACAGAAGCTGTAAAGTGATGGAAAATGTGACTGCTCTTAAAGTACATGTACAGTACAGTAATTATTGTTTTTAGGATTTGTTGAGTCTCAAAACAGCTAGGGCAGGCCTGGCCAACCTGTGGCTCTCCAGGTGTTGTAAAACTACAACTCCCAGCATGCTTTGTCAGTTATCAGCTATACCTAAGCAGGTGAAGCATGCTGGGAGTTGTTGTTTCACAACACCTGGAGAGTGACAGGTTGGCCAGGCCTGAGCTACGACTTACATGCATAGAAGAGGGAAAAAAGTTTGGTAATAAATCTGAGGGCTTGAAGGCTTAGCGCCACCTATCGCTCATTATCATTTCATATGGTATACAAGATATTTAGCTCTAGTATAATAGAAATTTCCCTCTACTGTTTACTTCTAAAGTAGATTGTGGAATCACATGGGACTGTAGCAACATTGAATCACAAGAGATAAAGGTACTTAAAAAAAATCTTCCACATTTAAAAGTACACACACAATGATGCATGTAAATTAATTACTGATTTACTTATTTTATTTTTGCAGCCTGAATTAATCTTCTAAAATACCTGTAATACCTTTAGCTATTTCAGTGTCTAACGTAGCACTTAATGCTGAGATTTGGACCCTTATTGAACTAGTGGTCAAACCTTTGTCAAGGCTATCTAACAAAACATCCAATATTCTTGGAATTTCTTCAATTCTCTTTTTGTGCTCTCTAAACCAATAAACAAATTTATTCCATATACAATGATAAGAGTGTGGGTCCCCGTTGCAAACAGCCCTATTTCGATAGGGCCGTTCGCCCCCAGCCAGTCCCGAACTGGCTGGGATATTGATTGCTTATCGGTGCTCCGACAGGTAAGCAACCACACGACCTAACCCTTCCCTAAGGCTCCTCTCACAGCCTAACCCTAAATCCCCCCCCCGCAGCCTGACCCTAAGGCCCCACTCCCCACAGCCTGACCCTAAGGCTCCCCTCCCCACAGCCTGACCCTAAAACTCCCCTCCCCACAGCCTAACCCTAAGACTCTCCTCCCCTCAGCCTAACCCTAAGACTCTCCTCCCCGCAGCCTACAGTAACGCTCCAAGAAGTCCTTCCCCTACCCCTAACCTTACCCCTCCACTGTCCACAGCCTAACCCTAACCATCCTTGTTACACAGCATAACCCTAAGTCCCCAGCAGCGGCGCTTCCGAAAATGAATTGGTGAGTATGCAAATTGCCTACTCACCCATTCATAAGAAATAAAAATTCTGACAGCCGAAATCAACTTTCAGCTGTCCTTATTTCATGAGAGGATTTGCAGCGGGGACTTGCAACAGATAAGTATCTGTAGTACATTTTTTTCTTGTCTTAAGTGCTAACTACTACATTTGAGAAGCCTTTGTTTTTAAGGGTTCTGTTATCAAAAGCCAGGCCATTAATCTCAATATCCCTGGATCCAGGTGGCATAAGGATCCTTGCTTTAACAGTTTTCTTGACACAAACACAGTGTCCAAGGTATGTATACCAGCAGATGCAGTGCTCTAGAGAACCATGATCTCCTTGGCCAGTAAAGTAATATTGCTATTACTGTACTTATCCTGTTCTCTATTTTGGTAATGAGTGGGATAAGAGGAAAAATATAAACTATAGAGAATTTCCATTGAATTAAAAGAGCATCCACTCCTAATGCCTGTGGGTCTCGGAACCTTGAAAAGTAGGCCTTCACTTTTCTGTTGCTGCTCGTTGTCATTAGATCCACTTGTGGCTGTCCCCACTTCCGTGTAATGTGATTATATATTACATTGTAAAACTCCCATTCTCCGGGTAGATACATGTGTCTGCTCAAGTAATCTGCTTTCCTGCAATCTAGACTGCTGAGATATTTAGAGTGAATAGCTCTGCCCATTCCGGGATCTTTCTTGCTTCCTTCATTATTGTAACACTCCTTGTGCCTCCCTGTCTGTTCACATAAGATACCACTGTCTTGCTGTCTGACAGTATCAGCAACTCCCGCTTTATTAGACAGTGCCAAAAACGCAAGGAGAACTGCTCTGCCTTTCTTGATATTTGAGTGAGCGTCTATCATATCTCTTCCCTAAACGCCTTGTGAAAACACTGTCAGCAGGTTGCTCCCCAGCCTACAGCACTGGCGAATTTTCCTTTGCCTAGTATGTCTCTCCTTTACCACCACTGAAGATCTGATTTAGCTGTTCTTTTCAGCAATATTGCATTTCCACTCCACTGATCTAGAAAACATAGCTGAAAGAACTTCATGTGGAGCCTTGCTGATTGTATTGCATCTATTGTTGATAACATCAAACCTAACTTCTTTAGACAGTCTCTTGCTAACGCACACCTTTTACTGCTTTATCGCATACTGACGCTACATTTCTTATTCTCTCTTGAGAAAGAATTCATTTTATCCTTACTGTGTCTAGGAACACCCCTAAGTATTTTAACTTTTGTACCGAGAACAATTGTTTTTTTTTCTGAGTTCACTAGCCAGCCATGATACTGAAGAATTACTAGCACTCGATCTGTGTGTGCTACTGCTTGCTCCTCTGATGTTGCTGCTACCAGAATGTCGTCCAGAAATGCCCACGAGGTGATTCCTTCTTGCCACATGTTTGCTATCAATACTATTTGGACTTTTGTAAAAGTTCTGGGCGAAGTCGCCAGTCCGAATGGCAAAATTTAGAATTGAAAGTGCTCTCCAAATTTTTTAAATCTTGGAAAACTCTTATACTTCTTGAATACAGGTATGCGTAGATAAGTGTCCTTTAGATCTACCTCCGTCAAGAACGCTTCATCTGGATACCTGTTATTATGGACCTTAGGGATTCTGAGCCGTATTCAGAGATCCGTGTCCCGATCGGTCCGCAAATATACGCACAGACGGAGCAAGGAACACCCACCAAAACCCCAATCACTCCCCTTGCTAATCTGTGCTCTCGGAGACTTACGCCTCCATAGACCACCTGTAAATATCCGTGTGGAGTTCTGTGCGTATATGTCCTCCGTCCGTGCGTATCTTGATAATCGCACCACTTTCCTTCATTTAAATGCCCCCCTGCCCATTTTTATTTATTCACAGGTCCGTCTGTAAAGGCACTTCTGTGCGTATCATCAGCGTCAATTGAGTAAATAAAGTTACTACGCATGCACAGTTGAAACGTACCTAAAAAAACGCACGGAACTGGCCAGGAAAACGGATCTCTGAATACAGCTCCATCTTGAATTGGCAAATTCTGATGTACTTGTTTAGTTTTTTGAGATCCAAAATTGTCCTGTACACTCCTGAGTTTTTTTGTACAATGAAAAACCTTGAGTAGAATCCTTAGACTTTCTCAGATTTTAGGACTCTTACTACTACCCTATTATTCTTAAATTTCGAGAGATATAGAGTGTTCCCTCTCTTTTGGTACTGTGGACTGTTGATAGTAGTTTGGTGGAGGTTTCACAAATTCATGGCCTTGTTCTATAATCTCTCTGACCATTACGCCCAAGGTGGAAATTTGCCATTTGGTGGCAAAACCAGAAAGCCTGCCCCCCACAACGACCTCCGGATTGTCCAATATGGCATCACTAGCCATTCGCCTCAGGTAAGACCTAACATCTTTATCTCATTGGGAACGAAGACTGTACCTTGATGTCGCCCATTGACCTCTTCCAAAATTCCTTCTGGGTCTGTATAGCGTCTTGCTTCATTATACTTTATCGTATTAGATCTATATTACTTATTATAAGCAATTTACTTCACAACTAAAAGAACACCAAGACAGCATCCTGGCATCCCATTAACTCTTAAGGTTTTTAGTAAGTAATCATTTGTATAACATCTTAGGGACACCATAAGCTGTCTGTAAAATGCCGCTACAGCCTGTTGCTCAGAGATTCCACAGTGATATCAGAACAATAAATGTTTATTTTCCTTTGCTTCTTATAGAGCTAAATATGAAAATGAATGGTGATTCCCAAGGCCGGTGTTTGATGTCCGTCTCCAAACTTTAAATGTGCGCTGTCCTGTTTCACAATTTAGCATTTAACCATAGTGGGATGTCAGGAAGCGGTCTTGAAGTGTTCTTTCAGTTTGTAAAATAAATTAATGTAATTTAGCAATTAGCTTTTAACAATAGTGACCATAACACATTACAGTATCCAAGTAAACATTATTATAAGGTCCTTTCTTTTGACTCCAGAAGATTTTGAAATTATCTCATCTTATTTCTTTCCGAAGAGGTAATCTCCTTGAAAACGAAGGGTTAGATTTTGCATAGGATAGCAGGAACAGCCTAACTAACTGTAGATGTCTATCCCTACCCCTTCCCCTAGCGGTCTCACGACCAGCGCTTCTCCCATTCCGGGTACGTAAATGTCCCTGTACTCACTGATAACCCCAGGCTGTGTGCAGACCAGTTCACAGGCGGCACTCCGGTGCACTCGGGAGCCGCATACAATAGATCTCCTGACGCGCGTTTCGTACGCAAACTTTTTCAAAGGATGGTTGATGCATGCAGGTGATGACTGATTGACGGGTTTAAATACCACAGTACTCCAATAACAGGCAACCACCGTGATTAAACACCTGCATGTAAAATAGCAAAGAAACGAGACAAAAGTTTACTTCTTATTTGAATGAATAATACAATTTAATAATCAAAAGCAAGGAGAAAGAGTATATCTTATTAAGTCAAATAGTACTAACAACTTATTTGACATTATTTTTGCAGTCAAATAGCTGCACTAATATTTAAGCATAGCTTTATATTTAAAGGGGAAGTATCTGATTAAATAATCACAATTTTTTGAGGCAAATTGCTACTGCATCGATAGAAGTATTACGAATACACATAGAGCATGTCATAGTTAGATACACACTTCAAACATTAGATTGTATATATCAAATGTCATATTAGATTCTATTTACATCAATTTGGAAATCAAAGAGTTAGTTAAAGGGGAAAGTGTCTTTAGTATGCACTATATTATATGTAATCCATAATGTCCCATGAAAGGGAAAACATAGGGTAATAGTTAGTACAAACATCAAAGAACACCATATATATCATATAGCCCTAACAATTTTTAAGTGATTTTTATGTTTTATACATCACATATCTTATTTCAGCTACCACTATAGTCATACAAAAATTATATCCCAAAACAAACATCCTAAATGTCATTAATGGCAGTATGATCCAATATGCATGCATCAGTACCGGTGTCTAAGTTTACATCACAGTACTGAGCAAAGATTCTGTTGTTTGTATATAGGCAGCATAATATAAAAAAATATCAAGAAAAATCAGTATGCATCAAAGCAAAATTGTTTGAATGAGGTATTGGCAGCAATCCTAACAATATAATCATCTAGGCCAAATTATTTGTTTGGCAATGGTCTAAATAGAATAATTAGGTCTTCTAATAAAGGAACACCAGAGGATTATAAAAATGGTACATAAGAGATGTAATCATTTAAGCCATTTGGATAAATTGTGTTCAACAGAAAGATCCACCGAGATTCTCTTTGTAAAAGTCGTTCATCTATGTCACCACCACGTGAATCCAACACTACACGTTCTAATATGAATGCAGTGAGCCCCTTAGGGTCACCTGCATGACACTTTAGAAAATGGCGTGCTATGGGGGACAATTGTCTATTTTTGTCAGTATCTGTCCGACTATTTCTAATCGATCCCACATGCTCTAGTAGTCGTACCTTGAATCTTCTTTTGGTCTTGCCAACATATCGATATTGGCAAGGGCAAATCAAGCAATAAATCACTTGAGTTGAATTACAAGTGAAGCAATGGATTATAGAGGTTTTATCACCATACCTATCAATAAATTCACGTGTTTTGGTCATGTACTGACAAGCACGACAACCACCACAGGGGTAAGAGCCAGGGGTAGATACTTTTTTTATATTTTTGCGATGGAAAAAACTAGAGACTAAAGAGTCTCGTAAAGTCCTGGCTTTACGCCAGGTAACATCAATTTTGTCCCTCATTATGCCTTGTAAATCATTGTCTGCCTTCAGTATATGAAGATGTTTATTCAATATCCGTTTAATATGTTCAGATTCATAGTTGAAATTACTGATAAACCTAATCTTATTATTTTGAAGTTTCTGTTTCGGTTTAGGAAGAATGAGACGATCCCTATCTTGGAATAAGGCGTTCTGATGGGGTGGTGGGAGCGCACGATCGTCTTTACCGAGGCCCACGAGGAATTTACCATCCATGTCCTCGTGTGGCTTCGGTATATTGACGATATTTTTGTCCTCTGGCAGGGTAGCCCCTCCCTGTTGATTACATTCATTAACATCTTGAACGATAACCCATATGATTTGAAACTGACTCTAGACACATCTATGGAAAGTATTAACTTTCTAGATGTTACTATCATCAAAGATGCTGAGGGTAAGTTGCATACAGATCTCTTCAGAAAAGAGACTGCAACAAACAGTATTTTGCACAACAATAGTTTTCATCCGGCTGACACTATTCGAGCCATTCCTAAGGGCGAATATCTTCGTCTTAGGAGAAATTGCTCTTCGATAGCTACTTACAAGAAAAGAGCTAAAGAACTTCAGCTAAGATTGTTGGCGAGAGGTTATAATAAGGCATTATTACGGAAAGCATACCAGAATGCCTTATTTCAAGATAGGGATCGTCTCATTCTCCCTAAACCGAAACAGAAACTTCAAGATAACAAGATTAGGTTTATCAGTACCTTTAATTATGAATCTGAACACATTAAACGAATACTGAATAGACATCTCCATGTATTGAAGGCAGATAACGATCTAGAAGGTATGATGAAGGATAAAGTTGATGTCACCTGGCGTAAAGCCAGGACTTTACGAGACTCTTTAGTCTCTAGTTTTTTCCATCGTAAAAATACAAAAAAAGTATCTACTTGCTATTAAACAACAATTTTTCACGAGACATAGTTTTTGGTGTGCATTCCTAAGGATTCTGTGGGGTTATCCCCTTTTTTTCTTGCGTGTATGTGATATTGTTTATGGAATCTTGGAATAGCACCCATATATTTATATATACTTGTAGTGCTGCAACATTTCTTTTTTGTGTCTAACGCACACCTTTTACTGCTTTATCGCATACTGACGCTATATTTCTTATTCTCTCTTGAGAAAGAATTCATTTCATCCTTACTGTGTCTATGTACACCCCTAAGTATTTTAACTTTTGTACCGGGAACAATTGTTTTTTTTTTCTGAGTTCACTAGCCAGCCATGATACTGAAGAATTACTAGCACTCGATCTGTGTGTGCTACTGCTTGCTCCTCTGATGTTGCTGCTACCAGAATGTCGTCCAGATATGCCCACGAGGTGATTCCTTCTTGCCACATGTTTGCTATCAATACTATTTGGACTTTTGTAAAAGTTCTGGGCGAAGTCGCCAGTCCGAATGGCAAAATTTAGAATTGAAAATGCTCTCCAAATTTTTTAAATCTTGGAAAACTCTTATACTTCTTGAATACAGGTATGTGTAGATAAGTGTCCTTTAGATCTACCTTCGTCAAGAACGCTCCATCTGGATACCTGTTATTATGGACCTTAGGGATTCTGGGCCGTGTTCAGAGAGCCGTGTCCCGATCGGTCCGCAAATATACACACAGACAGAGCAAGGAACACCCACCAAAACCCCAATCACTCCCCTTGCTAATCCGTGCTCTTGGAGACTTACGCCTCCATAGACCACCTGTAAATATCCGTGAGGAGTTCTGTGCTTATATGTCCTCCGTCCGTGTGTATCTTGATAATCGCACCCACTTTCCTTCATTTAAATGCCCCCCCGCCCATTTTTAGTTAAATTCTCCCGTGTATTTTTCCGTAGCATATCTGGATGTATGTATCCATGTGCGATTCACAGGTCCGTCCGTAAAGGCACTTCCGCGCGTATCATCAGCGTCAATTGAGTAAATAAAGTTACTACGCATGCACAGTTGAAACGTACCTAAAAATACGCACGGAACTGGCCGGGAAAACGGATCTCTGAATACAGCTCCATCTTGAATTGGCAAATTCTGATGTACTTGTTTAGTTTTTTGAGATCCAAAATTGTCCTGTACACTCCTGAGTTTTTTTGTACAATGAAAAACCTTGAGTAGAATCCTTAGACTTTCTCAGATTTTAGGACTCTTACTACTACCCTATTATTCTTAAATTTCCCTCTCTTTTGGTACTGTGGACTGTTGATAGTAGTTTGGTGGAGGTTTCACAAATTCATGGCCTTGTTCTATAATCTCTCTGACCATTATGCCATTCGGTGGCAAAACCAGAAAGCCTGCCCCCCACAACGACCTCCGGATTGTCCAATATGGCATCACTAACCATTTGCCTCAGGTCAGGTAAGACATCTTTATCTCATTGGGAACGAAGACTGTACCTTGATGTCGCCCATTGACCTCTTCCAAAATTCCTTGTGATATCAGAACAAAAAATGTTTATTTTCCTTTGCTTCTTATAGAGCTAAATATGAAAATGAATGGTGATTCCCAAGGCCGGTGTTTGGTGTCCATCTGCAAACTTTAAATGTGCGCTGTCCTGTTTTACAATTTAGCATTTAACCATAGTGGGATGTCAGGAAGCGGTCTTGAAGTGTTCTTTCAGTTTGTAAAATAAATTAAAGTAATTTAGCAATTAGCTTTTAACAATAGTGACCATAACATATTACAGTATCCAAGTAAACATTATTATAAGGTCCTTTCTTTTGACTCCAGAAGATTTTGAAATTATCTCATCTTATTTCTTTCCGAAGAGGTAATCTCCTTGAAAACGAAGGGTTAGATTTTGCATCGGCTGTCCACGGCTTTAAGCACAGTGTCCGCTTTGTTATTGCTGCAGTAGCCCCAGCTCTGGCCGCCAGTCTCACTGAGTCCAAGGTACCATCACATATGAACTCCACAGCTAACTGCAAATCTTGAATTTGTTTTAATAATTCTGCTATCCACTTGATACCGTCCAAAACATTGTTCTCCAGGTTCATATACCATTTGCAGAAAACTTGTGGTTATTGCCGTCGCTGCTGCTGGCTTTAAAGCTGCTCCTGCAATTTAGTGTTGTTTCTTTAGTCAAACTTCCATTTTTTTTCTCCATAGAATCTCTGAACACATGAACATCTTCTACTGGCAACATCTTTCAATTCAGAGATAATAGAAAAGCTAGCTAGCTTTTTTCTTTATTTCTTTAAACATGTCCTGCAGCTTGAAAGCCTCTTGTGACTCCTCTATATTAAGAGACCTGTGTATCAGCTTAAGAAGATTGTTCCCCAGATCCTGGTTAAAGTCTGCCTCCGCATGAGACTGAATAGATCCCTTATCTGAGACTGCGGATTTGTTAAGCTAAAGGTAACTCCAAGTCTGCCTCCTCTGACTTATCACTTAATGCTGACCTTGCTCTTTTCCCAGAAAACTTCTTTAAATCTTCTTTGGTGACAAAAGTGTCAGCCAGAGTTTTTTTTTCATAAGCTGCACCAGTTTTACCAGCTGTTGTTGTTTCCTGGCTTTACACTTCACACATAGTGCCTTACATACTTGTCTGGCAATGTCACATCAAAAAGTACATCTGCATACATGCAATTTCTTTTGTTTTGTTTTTAATTACGTTCTGCTAGTTTCAGACCTAAGGTAAAGCAAAAAAAAAATAACAAACTCACTTGTCCACTAAAAGAAAAGAAAACAGAACAGAACACAGACATACCCCCGATTCCTGAGGCCACTTTTTCTCCATATTATCCAGCAATTCCAAGGTACACTGCTGTTTCACATGTGTGATTAAAAACCCTTCCAGCGCTTGCTGGTGACATCATGCCTGCTTTTCGGATGATAAATGCTGGTCACACCAAAATGTCCGCTATTCCTCCAGTGGCCGAGCGGCTAAAACGCCTCTGATGTCACTGCCAAACCCCCCTCATTATTAGGGGGTGTCTAGAGCATCATGATCTGCCTGGAAGCCAGAGATACTAAAGAGGCCGGCATCCACCTCTCGCGTGCATCAAGCCACTGCAGCGCTGACAGTGGAGCACCAATAAGCCTCAGAAATAAAAAATAACAATCTACACTGCCTGACTCCATCACAGGAAAGAAAGACTCAGGAGGAACTGAAAATGACGCTTCTATACCTCCAGGTCTTTATCTTTCCTATGTGGCTCCAATCGTGAAAGAATAACCCACTAATATGGCTGCCATTAAGGAGGCAGAGAGTATTCTATGGGCATATGAAGAAAAAAAAAAACACAGTTCTATACCAAATAGCAAAGAAAATAAATGTCCTGAAGGGAAAACAATAAATGCTCAAAGATAACACTTTAACACTTTACTTCCCTCTGAAGAAATCGCCGCAGAGCGATGAAACGCGTAAGGGTCTGCTAGCCACGCGTTCACCACTGCATGTTGCCTTGTCCTGTCCTGCCTTGGTCCGTTGATGGCGCCTGTTGTCATCCTTCGGCTGCGTTGAGACGCATCCCTAGGCCACTCAGCAACCCTGCCATTGAATACACCAGGACGTAAGATTCACTATTTGGCCTCTCACTTTCACTGCTTCGACCACCTCAGTCTGCAGTGCAGCTGTCGGCTGGCAGCCTGCTTCTCACCGCTTCAGGACACCGGGTCTAACATCCTGCCTTCATCATAGTGGACACCTTTACCATCCCTGTCCGCAGTGCTGCTTGCGCTGTTGCCAGTTTGATTTCGGTGGCTCCCATAACCCGGTTGGTGACGTCATCCACCTGTCAGTCCTCTACGTCCACATCGAGATGCCGGCGAAGCTGACTGTCAGCCGCTACTTGCCTCCCGTTCATCGAGAGGCATAGGGAATTCACCTGCACAGCTACCCTATTCATCGTTCCATCTACAACACCAATACTTACCTCTCCAGCTGCTGGTTCCATCTCACAGCAGCGTGCAGTTCCTAGGGGCTACCAGTTCCTGGGGTTCACCACTCCAGTTATTTCACTCCATCCTTCAACCGTGAGTGTTGCAACACAATACCTGTATCACTTCATTTTCCATTTTCCAGTTCATCCAGTTGCTATTTGACATTTTTTTCATCCAGTTCTATTCACCAGATACTTTGTTACCTACTGTTGCCATTGTCACCATCATCCAGGGTACCCTGTTTAAATACTCTTCACAGGAACAATTCCAATATATTTCAAATATCTCATTCATAGTGCATCTACAGTGGTTGTTCATGTGACTTGCTATATTGTTAGTCATTTTAATATGTGTTTGATGTTTTAATAAATTTGTTCAATTCATGTCATACAGTTTCAAGAAGTTATATATACAATTTTAAGGTTTAATTTCTATGTTTCTGGCGCTTTTTTTCACTACATCCTAATAAGGATGGGATCATATTTTCAAACACATAATACACAAGAATGAGCATATAGAAAAAGTAAGGGAGTTTACAGATGTGAGAAAGTAATAATGAAAAATGAAAACGAAATCTTACTTTTAACTTCAATATATTGACATTGAGTTATAAGCCACATTTCCCAAAACAATAAGTAGCACTCAAACTTGATATGGATTCTATGTCCTTGCATATGTTCATATATAACTATGCCTGAGCCTTTTCACACAGTAGTATCAAGTCACAGGTTTAATTTCTCATTTGTTGTTTCTTATTTAATGTCTTTTTCAGACCACACAAAGATAAATCACTGCAGGTATCTTCGACAGCATAATAATCAATATGGGATTTTAATATTTATTATTCCCTATAAAAAACTTGACACAAATCGTTAAACAGAGAAGTGTGAAATATATAAAATTGTTGACATGTTAGGAGACAAGGCAAGGCAAAGTGTTAACACGTTTAGAGTTAAAAAGTATAAAAATGTAAAAATTTCTCCACACAAATTGTTAGTTGAAATAATGATTAATTACATTTTTTTTTTTTTTTAAATCATGGTTATCATAAATCATTATATTTCTCTAACATTACCACTCAGAAAATTAAAATATGCTCATAAAGTTTTATAGCCCTTGAGATGAATTGGTATTTCTTTTTCAATAACGCACAAAAAAACAAAACCTGAAAACCTAATTGCAAGAGTAGTTCTAAATAAATCAATAAAGTTGTTAAATAGATAAGCTATGTTGATGATAAAAATTAAGTCTTAAGAGAAAGTATTGAACCAAGTGTATTACATCTGTGCACTTAACAGTACCTTTTACATGTTCCATATAGCACATAGAAAGTGACGGCATATAAGAGCCACATGGCCCATCCAGTCTGCCCATTTGTTTATTCAAAACTATACTGACCCTAGACCCTATTTACCCTCAATTTAGGATATCCTTATATTTATCACAAACATGTTTAAACTGTTCTACCGTGTTAGCCTCAACCACTTCAGATGGGAGAATATTCCACATATCTATCACCCTTTCAGTGAAGTAATTTTTTCACACATTTCCTCTGAATCTACCACCCTCCAGTTTATATTCCTGCCCTCGTGTTCTTACACCTCTTCCTTTGAAAAACACAGCAGCCACTAGAGGTCAATCTTCCAAAAAAATAAAAAATATATATATTCTGTATAAAGAATGTTTCAACAAAAATTCTACTTTTATTAAAGAAACAAACATGAAATTAAGGGGTAGATTCACCTCTGTGATCATGCAAAGCAACATCATGTATTTTATCTTGCAGCCCAGATGTTCAGCTACTGCAGTAGACAGGAATCCGATCATTATGGCCTTCTCTGCTCCAAGCTATACATGTTTAGTTCCTCTTGCCTTTCTTGGTATGATTTGTTACAAAGGCCATGTACCATTTTAGTTGCTCTTCTTTGCACGGTCTCTAATGTATTTATGTCTTTCTGGAGATATGGCCTCCAGAACTGAACACAGTATTCTAGGTGAGGGCGTACCAATGATTTATAAAGGGGCATCACTACTTCTCTCTTTCTGCTACTAATTCCTCTCCCTATGCAACCAAGCATCTGACTTGCCTTTCTCATTGCTTTGTTACATTGCTTGGCTACCTTTAAGTCACTGGAAATGATGACTCCTAGATCTCTTTACTCCTCGGTAGATTCTCATGTAATGCCATTAAGGATATATTGAGCCTTTGGGTTTTTGTGCCCCAAGTGCATGATTTTGCATTTTTTGGCATTAAACTGCAGTTGCCACACGATAGATAGTTATCACATATACCATTTATAGACAGGCCTGCAAAAGGCCATCATCCTGAAATGACGTGTTTGACTATCTTTTAAGTTTATCACTGTAACTGGATTTTGCGTCAAATATAATAATGGATGAATATTCTTACAAAAAGGCTTCACATATGAGCTGGAATAAAAAAATGTTTCTGAATACAGAGTATTTCATTGATCAAGATTATGGAAGTGTGAGGAAGTACCACTTACAGATGTGTCCACATACAGCTTTACGCTTCATGGCACAACATGAAATGTAAGCTAAATTGTAGACCATTAGTAAATAAAAAAAATGGTCTGTTTACCTAGTATTTTCCACTGTATCAATGGAGCTGACATCACATATTAATATTCACAGTCGAAACTTGAGAAGCTTGTTTCTCTTCAAGTTCCCTTATTCTCACCTGTAGCTGGAACCTGCTGTTGCCCTGTCCTAGAACCTGTCCTTTGCTCTGAATCTACTAGACTAGTCTTGGAGCTGTTACCCAGGAGAGTCTGTCATTTCTCAGTCTGCTATTGCTGTGACGGTCCAACACTTTATTTTACTGCATGTATTTGATGGGAGTTTACTCTTGCCAGTAAATACATGCAGGTACATACAGAGACACAAACCATTTGCTGCTCTTAAATAAAAGTCACAATTGTTTTAATATACAGAACAGTATTTATTTATATGAATTTGTACCTTGTCTGGTAATTGTGTTGTTTATGTAACAATTGCCATTGAATGGCGCTGCAGATACAGTGTGGTGCCATATAAACAATAATTTTATTTATGGTTAATTATAATCCTCCAATTCAGCAGAATCTAAGAGGTAATCTTTCCTCACAACAAATCCAAAAAATGAAAATATTTTAAATTTATAGTTGTCATCTCATAGTAACAAATCCCAAGTATAATTATATAAAATAACACCATCCAGAAGCCATGGAAAAGAGCAAAACAATTAAATGTAACACTCTTATTTACCTTCAGACTTTCAAACTGTGATAAATGTATTGCCTGCACCATAGCTGCTTTAGTTTTCCTAGCTGGATTTTGTTTTTTTTATGTTGGTTGCACAGAGCACTTTAAGGACGCATTATTAATTAAGATTTGGACATCAGTTATTCCATTTATTAGGTATTTATTTCGGACTGTGAATTTGTTTTTTAAGTCTTTCTTTAACTGTTACATACTATATACTCCACCTTTGCTGCTTCAGTTTTTTATTGGAGTTTAGATTAGCCACACTTTATCACTTTAAGGATTGATTGCTATTTATTGTCTGGGTAACAGTATACATTTCTTAGGATTTTGGTATTAATTAGTTCCCGCTATATTATTTCACAAAGCACTTTAAGAAGCATTTCCAATTAAGGTTTGTACAACGTAAGGGTCAGTCATTCCGTTTAACTTTTTTAGACTTCCCTGGACTTTGACATACTTTGTATTCTACTATTGCTGTTTCAGTCTCTTATTGGAGTTTAGATTAGTCGCACTTTAGATTCTTATATTTTGGTATTAGGTTATCCTTCTTATTTAGTTTATTTGCATCCCTGGTGTTTTCATCTTCACCTCCATATTTAGACTTTGGCGCCCTATATACTCACATTTTACTTTCACATTTAATTCTTGTAAGTGTAGTGGGACTTACAGAGCTATTAGTGGCAGCCATCCCCCCTGCTTTTCTCACACTTATTTAGTGCCTTAAGAATCATATTATTTCTTCTAATATATGAGAACAATATTGAATAAATAATTGTAGACATTGTGGTTGCAATAAATTGAATATTACTTATGGAATAATTCCTATTCATGCATTTGGAACCATATATAATGGAGACAACACAATGGACATAATATCTGAAAAACCTTTTGTTATTAATTTGATCTATATTGTGTGTATTCTAATATTCCCAGGTAATAATCTTACTAATACATAAGTGTATCCCTTTCTTTTATCATTTAATTTTTGGTACAAATGTTTGCAGCTTTTAAAACTCACAAATATGTGAGAAAAAAAAAAAGAACAATTACCATATTAGTGACAAAGTTTATTAATCAACTTAAATTATAAACTGCTAGCATTACAATAAGGATAACTATTTAATATTAATTGAACTATTATACTATTATTTGTGTATACAATATGTTGATTATTAAACATTGTTAATTTAATGCCAAGCACTTTTTTCCCTTTTTCAACTTTTTGTTTTTAATTACCTGAAACTTTCTATTTACTTTTTTACTTGCACATTAAATGTTAAATCTTATTAAAGCAGCTCTTTTTTTTAGCACTTGCAAATATGTAAAACAAACAATACTCATCCAGAAGAAAAGTGTGAATATGGATAAAACTTACATTTACAACACTTCATTTTGTCATATAAATTGTCATATACATGCAATAGGTATATCATAGAGACTGAAGTATTTATGAGCAAGCCAAAAAACTAATATATATATATTTTTTTTTTTTTACATATTCTTTTCCTAATCATCAAACTCCCTAAGTGATATTTTAAGGCTATTTTCATAATATTTATTTTGCTCTTAAAAGTTCATTCATATGATTAATTTGGAAGTGATGATCAACTGGATTAGTCAATATTATGATGGAAAGAGAATGTGCTGATTGATGATGGCAGAGAATTATTATTATGGATTAAGTTAGCATATTTATTGCATTTTGTAGCTGTATGGATGACTGACAGAACACAGACAGAACTTCCTGAAAAGCAACTACCCATCACTACGCTACTATAAGTATATATACATACAGCAAGAGGTGACACTTAAAGATATGTTAGTTAACCTAGTTAAACAGTAACATGTTCATTCGTGTAACTGAGTTGAACATTCTGGCCAAAACATTACTTAAAGGTAAAATGGTTTTAACTCGCTTGGCCTAAGGCATGATTACTTATAATTATTATTCAAAGTACTTATGTGCAAGACCTAAAGGTCGCATTCTAATATTAAACATTTAACAACCAATTTACAAATTGTGTGGTGATGAAGGTATCATAACTTTTCTACAAAATGTTCTTAAGTACAGTTACTTACCCAGTCATAGGATACGATCCAACATCCTCTTGCAATTCCGAGTATGATATTTAACGTACGCCGTACACTTCCGGCAATTACATGGGTGGTAGATTCACACACAGTGTCTGAAAATACAAAGCCTCCAAACTTTTTCACAACTTGTATAACAGCATTTTGTGCTCTGGAAGTATAAAAAGAAATAACATTTTAACAACAATACAACTGTAGGTCTGAATTTTTTTTCATTCAAAGTTACTTTGACAGTGACACTAAAAATGCAAAGGGATCAAAATTTCAGTTTTATACATTGTTTTACTTTTTATTGCTTCCTTAAAAATTAATTAATAGTTTGTTTAAAAGGATGACTATATTGATGAAATTTATGCATACAGAGCAGCGATAGACATCATTAAACAAAAAGGTAAAGGGTACAGCCTCTGTTTAAAAACCAATATTCGCATATAAAATTACTTAACCAAAAACAATCACAAGTAAAAACATCCAAAAGCAAAAGAAAAGAAATATGCTGTGTCTTCTAGTGAAATGTAAACACAACTGTGATACCTGGATATAAAATATACTTAATATGACAAAGAGCCATATACTTTGGGTTAACGGAGGCTCTGATTAATCATATGCAAATCAAGAATTCTATATAAGTTTTGAACAGAAGTATCCTTTTAAGCATCTTTTGAAAATTCTATGTTGTTGCCATAGAAATATACTACCAAAAGCAATGAAAAACTTTTGTCTGGACTTCTTTCATTTTGCCATTTATAAATGCATAATTAAAAATCTAAATATATATACCCAGCCCTAAAGAAGCAATAATTTGGGCTTAAGCGAATTTGTTTGTTGGTCCCTGGGTATCGACAGGCTATCATAATACCAGTAAGAAAATGTGATTGGTTCTTATTTTGAACAGATTGTTAATTTCATCACAGTGCAAATTCTGGTCTGATAGGTATCAACCTGACCTGTAACAAAATTGGAAGGGTTTTTTATTTATTTTTTAATGATTTAAATGTTTCTTATATTGTATCAAAAGTTAAGAGCAATAATTAACATTCAAAATGGAGTTGTAATATCTACCTTTAAGAATTCTAAAACCTAAATACATTTAAGATAATTTAATTATTTTTGGTTATATGCAATTACTTAATAGAGAGAAAGAAACTTGTATTTTCTTGGCACACATAATAATCGTTATACTGGCAGAACCATTTTACTAAATATGCTGTTCATCAGAAAGAGGGAAAGTTTAAGCAGAAAAAAATTACAGTAGATGGGGAAATACAACATAACATTTTTTATTTATCTGTGTTGGCTGCAAAACAACTTGATGTGGTAAAGTGGAATCTGTATAAGAGCGTATTAAAAAAAAAAAACTCCCACCAGATTTCAGACCTGCTTAAACAACTATATAAGGATACGGATGCAAGTCTACAGGCATACAAGAATAGACACAACCATTTCAGACAGTGTATATTGAAACAGCAAGTCCAATATAAACAGTTTAATTTACTCTTATTATGATTTATTATGTAAGAAACGACCTTTAAGAGGGTCATATATTGCTCATTAACAATAACATAGCTGAAGGGCTCTTAGTTTATTCGTACACATAACACTTAACCAATTTGATGAACAGTGCACTTTTACATATATTTAATTCTCATTAAATCAAACTAAAGGCATGTGGGTGAAAAGTGCAGTGAATACTGCAACGTAACTGAATTTATTGCTGTGACATTTAGGTTTTGATTTAACAAATAAAAAATCAAGGTAATTCTACCACTACATTATTTGCCTAATATGCATTGTAGTGCCATGATGTCTAGATATTTATATGAAAAATGCAGACTATAGTATATGCTTGCAGACTGAAAACTAAGAAGCTTTAGTCTTCTTTTTTTTTAGCCCTGTGTGACACAGAACAGAGGTTATTGAACAGCATTGTTCTCTCTATTAATATAAAAGACAATCTGTAACGTCCAGGGCCAGCGCTAGGCGATAAGCGGGGGAATGCAGCGCTGGACGGTGCCCGGTTGGACAAGCGCCGCTTCCCAGTACTGGTCTGACTTCTTAAATGAATGCCGCTGTTATACATTGTAAAGCGCTCTCACTGGGAGAGCGCCTTACAGTATTTAACAGTGCCACTCATTCTCTGCAGCGCCTCCAGCCCTCCTCCTGTTTAACACTGAATGACACTGGCATGACCCAAGGTCACATCAGCATCATTTACTTCAGAGCCTGCCGCGGACGACAGCAGAAGACTGATGGAGGAAGACATCAAAAGGTAAGTAATGTATAGAAGTGGGGCTGGAAACACGATTGAAAATACTGGGGGGGATGGAGACGCATGTTTGGGGACTGAGGAGCTGGAGACACATGAGCTGGGGACTGGGGAGCTGGAGATATGATAGGGGATACTGGGGGGGTGGAGACATGATAGGAGATACTGGGGGGCTGGAGACATGATAGGGAATACTGGGGGGCTGGAGACATGATAGGGAATACTGGGGGGCTGGAGACCCATGATGGGGATACTGGGCACCGGACAGACATGAATTAGGAATACATGGGGGCTGGAGAGGCATGAATAATAAGATTTATAATCTGTAGGGGTTTTTAAGATGAAGTGGGAATTGTATAGCAAAGACTAGGACGCTGTCTGTATTGTATAGTAGTGCAGCGGATCCCAAACTATGCGCCGCGGCTCCCTGGGGTGCCGCGACGCTGTCACTGGGGTGCCGCATAAATATTGTGGAATCCTGGCCACAATGCAGGTGGTTGGTAATGGGAGCCGGCAGCTGACAGTCTGCCGGCTCCTTGCAACGCTGTCAATGCAGGTGGTTGGTGATGGGAGCCGGCAGCTGACAGTCTGCTGGCTCCTTGCGGCGCACAGAGGTACCGTCTTCATGCGCGTGACGTCATGATGCCACACACATTCATAGAGCTGCGAGAGCATAGTGTAGGCAGGTCTGCTCTCTGCACTTTTCAGTGCATAAAAAATAATTACAGTTGATGGGGCAATATTGGAGACATGAAGAGGGAGACCACAAATGTGGAGATGATGGAGAAGGGGGACAGGACAGGAAGAGATGATGGGAGAGGGTGATTACACAGGAGGAGATCATGGGGAAAAGGGACAACATAGGAAGAGATCATGGGGAATGGGGACAACACAGGAGGAGATCATGGGGAAGGGGGACAACACAGGAGGAGATGATGAGGAAGGGGGACAACACAGGAGGAGATGATGGGGAAAGGAGACAACACAGGAGGAGATGATGAGGAGGGGGACAACACAGGAGGAGATAATGGGGAAGGGGGACAACACAGGAGGAGATGATGGGGAAGGGGACAGCACAGGAGGAGAGATGATGGAAATAGAGAACTGACATAGGGGAGGGGGAGATGATGAAAATTGGGAGATGATAAATGGAGAGGGGGAGATGATAATAGTATGGTGATGAATGGGAAGGAGGAGCTGATGAAGACATCGAGGAGTGGGAACTAATGAAGAGGAGGGGGATGATGAAGGAGGTAAAGAAATGATAAAGAGAATGGGGAAGAAGATGAGAATGGGGAGGGGGTGATGATGAAGTGAATGGGGAGGGGGTGATGATGAAGTGAATGGGGAGGGGGTGATGATGAAGTGAATGGGGAGGGGGTGATGATGAAGTGAATGGGGAGGGGGTGATGATGAAGTGAATGGGGAGGGGGTGATGATGAAGTGAATGGGGAGGGGGTGATGATGAAGTGAATGGGGAGGGGGTGATGATGAAGTGAATGGGGAGGGGGTGATGATGAAGTGAATGGGGAGGTTGAGATGATGAAGCGAATAGAGGGGGATGTTTTTATTTATTTTTTATAAGATATATTTTATTTTGCTTTTGGGAAAACCTGTTCTAGAACAGCCTACCCCTGTGTTCCAGGTGAAATAACAGACAGTACTCCAATAATTTCTTTGCAGCCTATAACTGAGAGAGGGACGGTAAGTCTTATATTTGTTATTATGGTACATAGATTGTGTTGTATTAAAAGGTGGATGTGTCCTGCCATCAATAATTTTAATTAATTTATAGGCAAATGCAAGAGAGGGAGGTAAGTACTGTGTTAGAGAAGTTTATTTTTAAGTGCAGGTAGGGACTTATCTGAATGAGGTAATATTGCAAACAAGCAATCACATTTTCATTAAAATGTGCACTAAGATCTGTTTATATTGATGTCTATTTTAATAAGTATTTCTGTCTTTGCCTAAATAGTTATTACGCTATTTTGACTCAATATGGGACTGCTTGGTAATAATTTTGTCTTAGGGGTGCCTTGAAAAAATATGAAGACCTTAAGGGTGCCTCGAACTGAGAAAGTTTGGGAACCACTGCCCTAATCCTAACCCTCCCTTGGGGCAGCAGGTCTCTGAAAGATGAATGGGTAAATATGCCAATCAGCAGACTTACTCATTCTAAAACCTCATTTGCGATCTTAAACCATATTCTGAGCTGTGAAGATCACTCAACCCCTACAGTTAAGTTCTTGTGACACATGCAGCATTGCTTGTTCTAGTTCACGTATTCCAAACAGACAAGCACAGTGTGGTTGGTATTTACGTGTGTACAAAATGCTTTCAAAATGTTTTGTTTGTGAAATATGGAGTTATATGTTCCAGTAAGTTATACATTTTCAGGAACAACAAATGGTGTGTGTCCTTTACAGACAGAGGGCCAGATCCAGACCTAAGTTCAGTTTAAGTAAGATCTCGTAGCGTATTTACGCCATCGTAAGTATGATGCACTACCCCGGGGCACTCCCCTCGGTGACACGTAATTTACTACATTTCCGAGTACCAAACCCTGCCTTAACTTTTCCAAGCATAACTACGGTCATACATAATGGATTGTCGCACGTAAATGCCTATTCCAGCCCATACTGTACAATTTAAAGGCCTCCCTCCGCCCACAATGCGTATTTCCGGCTGTCGTATGGATGACTCGCCCCTTCATTCGTAGTTACGAGGAAGGTATGTACGATCAGAGTTACGACGCCTAGCATGTGCAGTGCATACCAATAGTTGAAATTATGCATGCAGCAAGTGTAAATACGCTCTTGTATGTAACCGTGGATCTGGCCTAGAGACACTAAAGATGGATGAACATGCCATCACACATTTCAATTTGTCTTTCAGCTAATTTTCAACAATTGGATGCAAAAGGCCTGATTCACAGATAAGAGTCAGTTAGTAAGAGTAAGTTAAGAGTACCGTAGGCTAACTTAACTAAGAAGGAAAATACGCACAGATCTGCCCTTGCCACGCCCTCCCCACCTCATCTACAAAGTAATTGTAAATAGAGTAGACAAATATTAAGCAGTAGGTTGTGTAGTTGGCAAGCTTGTCTGAAGAGGTGAGTTTTAAGAAAGCACTTAAAGGTTTGGATAGTAGAGAATAGCCTTAGTGGGCGAGGAAAATTATGCCAGAGAATGGGTGCAGCTCAGGAGAAGTCCTGTAACAGGAATCATTTGTTTAGTGTAGAGGAGATCTGTATGTCTTAAAAATGGCTTTGCTGGACAGCAAATTTATTTTGTATTTCATTCTATAATATAGACTGACAAATGGGGATACAGTCTGCGGAACAAAAATTCTGTTTTTGCAATACAGGCTGAAAGCTTTTCTTTGTCTGCTTCTGTTTCGGAAAAATTACATATAAAAAAAAAAAAAACTTTCTTTAATGAATGGGTAAGTATGCCGAATTTATTTTTCAGCATAAACATCCATTCAGTAATTCTGAAACCGCCGCTGCAGTCCAATCGCATCGAGGTGAGTATTACAGGGAAGTCTATGGTATTAGGACTACCTAAGGGTAGAGGAGTCTTAGAGTTAGCCAGCGGGGAGGGGAAACTTAGGGTCAAGCTGGAGGGTTAGAGTACTAGAAGATGAGATCTAGAGTAAGGATTAGGGCTACATTCGTACTCACCATTCACCGCTGCATCTTCTTTCTTTGGTAGATCAATTGCTTCTCCTCTACAAGGCAGAAGCAATCAATTTCCCAGCTGTTCTTAGCAATGACCCAGAAAATGTATATTTCATTATATAGGAGCCGGACCTGTCTTTTGTTCCTTGTAGTTACAAGGTGGTCACTTTGGTCCTTGGCTGCACCTCTTCAATTTACAGTATATATACACTTGCACACATTTCATATATTTGATTTGAAGCACAGCATTGTGGGTTGTTTTTTGTTGCTGTTAGTTTACTCTGGGAGCCTGACCCCTCCCCAATATGGCCACAGCACACTTTTCAAATTTCACATATAGCAAACAGATAGGGACTCATCTACAAGAGGTGCCTTGACACTGGGCAGGTGAGTTTAACCCAATATAGCTATATTGTGAACTAAAACTCCTTTTTTATGTATGTGCTGTTATATATATACACATGTACACATTATATGAGCAGCACAATATGAAATAAAGCTACACAAAGTAATTGGGGAAGAAAAGAGATCCTTCAATCGCAAGCAATATCCCTGTAAAGACAAATAACAGGAAGCAGGGAGCAGAATGAAGGGACTGATAGGCTTCCTTGCTCTACTTAATGTTTAGGATCTTGCTTCCCATAGTAATGCTCTAGTCTCACATCTTCAGAGATTAAGAGGGAAATCCTGTCATAAACATATCCACTAGGGAAAAGACAATATGCATATTATTGCAACACACTAATTAAACCATTTGTAAAATTGGAGATCAGGTTTGCTATTCAAGATAACTACACATTTTTTGCCTCACAGACTCAATCGGTTACAATTAGAAGGACATTTTATTTTAAAGTAACCGCAATTTTCTAGAAAAAAAAACCCTAAATGTTAGCAATAATCAGGTTGCTACTATAAACATCTCCACTTTCTCCCGTTTACCTTATTAAAACTAATAAGAATTGACACAGTCCAATTAGGGCAGGGAGGCTGGTCTTGATTGGCCAGCTTCCCTGTAAATAGACTGCCAGCTGCACGCTGCTCCTGCCTATTATAGCATTCAACTATCCTGTCTATCTTATGTCTGTGTCCTGGGCCTTGCCAGTACTAGTCAGCCTTGACTCCTGAGTGCCCCTTCCTTGGTTAACCCATCGTTCTCCTCTGTTCTCCCTCCCTTGCCTTGCTGTAAGTGTGCTGTGTTTTCTCCTTTTCTCATTAATTTAGGGTTCTATCTGTGACTGTCGTGTGTCTCTGTGAGTGTGTGCCCACTGTTCGTCCTCTGCCTGTCCCGGCGTTTATCTGTTTTTCCACTGGGTTCTCCATCTTGTCCTTGCCTCTCACTTGCACGCATATATGAGCTACAACAGGGGGCCACGACCTGTCAGAGTTCTGCAGCCACCCTTGTCCCCACCATCAGGGACTCCAGTGAACACCATACTCTGGTTAGACTTCGTACCCTCTTGAGTGGTTTCCTAACAACATGGTTTCTATTAAGGTTTAAGCTATGTTTTACGAAACACCTTCTTCTCAAGGTAGACTTTCAAAAGAAAATTGGTATTGACCTTAAAATTTGCCAAGAAAATTGAGGTATTTTAAATTTCAATCAGAAAAAGTTCAGAAAACTAATGATTCAAAAATAGTAACCAAAGTACCAGTATAAACATCAGAGAACTATTTGTACTTCCTGCTCTCCAGCTCTTGCTGCACCATTGAGAAGTCTCCTTTACAACTAGGGTGGAAAAAATTGCCTATAATATTAATGATAGATCAGAAAACTAGCTTCATCTCAAGATATGGGAAATGTTTAGTTTTAGCTCTCTCACACTTTTGTTTGACGGTTTCCTCTGAATTTATTAGACAGAGGTCACAATGACATTCATACATTTCAATCCAGCCAAGGCTACATGGAACACAATTCTAGTACAGTTTGTCTTGTATGTAGAATCTATTTGTCATTCATTCTTAAAGAATAACTTCATCACATATATTCCCTTGAAACCCACTCATAGTAGGTGAATATGTGTTTCATGTCACCATTTATATTATCACTAACACGGTTTTTTTATTTTATTGCTATATGTTCTCACGTAAAACTTTATTATTTTTTATTGATTATATACCTTTTAGTACGGAAGACGAATAGGAATTGCAACAAAATGTATATATTTATAAACAGCTTACTGCAGTGGTTCCCAAACTTTTTCAGTTCGAGGCACCCTTAGGGTCTCCATATTTTTTTCAAGGCACCCCAAAGACAAAAATAGTATAGAATTCAATAGGAAATAGAAACATTCCGTGGCACCCCAGGGAGCCGCGGCGCACAGTTTGGGAACTATTGGCTTACTGTTAATTTTAAAGTAACATAATAATGCTACTAACTGAACACAATCTATATTCTACAAACCTCTATTGAAAACTTCCTGTAACATAATTAAGCAATTAAATCAAATTGATTTTAAATCACACCTATTAAAAAGCAGAGTAACCGCCAAAATCATCATACCCTAAAAAAGCCTTTTTACGGTGAAATGTCTTATCAAATCTAATTACAGAACAAGATTAACTTTTTACACTTTTCAAGGAGAATTTGATGTAATATTCATCTTAAACTAACTCAAGAGACCACATACTAAGCACAACCATCCCATCCATGAGGTCCCTGGTCAGACAATACACAAAGAGAAGCATCCAGCAACGGAGATTATATCACCGGCATAAGCATCTTGAAGCCTTCATACATCCAAGCATTGGCGTAAACTAGGGTTGGTTTTGTGTGGCGCCGTTGGCTTTGAAGGTGCCATCGGAGCACATACCCGACAGAGCCCACCGATGCAATAATGCAAAGAGCTCTTTCTCCTCATATGTGAAAACGACAGCCGAAGCAGCTGTCATTTTCACTGCAAAGAAGAGGGGGCGGAACTTCCCCTCCTGTCAGAAAAGAAAAGAATAAAAGTCTGCTTACCGGACTCTTACCTCTGATCTGTGTAAGAGCAGCTGCGGCATGTGACCCCTCAGTGTTCATGGACACACTGCAAGCGTAGATCACACTGGCAGTGTCATGTGAGCGGAGCTGTACAGCTGAATACTGAGGGGTGAGGGGCCACAGCTGCTCTCACACAGACCAGTGTCAGGTAAGCAGGGTGTGTATTATATATATATGTACTGATCCCTGAGGAAGTCACAAAGGGCTCAAGCGCCCAGATGAAACGCGTAGGTTCCTTATTCAGCCTCTGCTCTGTCTGCCCTGAAGGATCCGACACCAGATACTCTAAGTGGATTAGAGTTAAGGCAACAGGAGTGACGGTCCCCAGACTACAGATAATACTTTAATGCTTGTTTTATTATTACTGATGGTATGCATGACATTTTTTTAATTTGTTGAAAGTAAAACTTATGTTTTAAATTACTACACTATGATGGCTTTGGTTTGTCTCCCCTTTGTTTCCTAGCATCATGTACTCTGTTTGTGATACTGCAAGCAACATATTTATACTAATTGCTGAAAAAAGAAAGACATTGCAGGAGGATATAGATAGAGATAGATAACTCATAATTCAGTACCGGTACTGAGACTTATATACTCCTAAGAGTTCATTATAAACTTATGGACTATCATTTTACCATCACCCCTGCCTAATACTTTTACCTTTATTTATTTGTGTCTTTGTACTGTATATGCATGTTGATTTTATTTATTAGTAAAGCTTATTAAAGATTCGTATCAACCTGTGTGGTCCCTATTTTTGACTGCAGTGCTTATGGTAACTTTTTAATTTTCTGTTTGTTTGTTAATTACAGCACTATAGGTGGACCCTATTCACTTTTTCCTATAGCTGATCCATATACAAAATACAACACAGTTATCTAGGGAGACCAGTCCACTACACATCTGTTTAGCAGTGCTTATTGACCTCCCTATCCTTTCTACTAAACTCAGAATTACCTTTTCTTTTACAGCCAGGTAGTGTTTAAGAACCAAGCTGATCTGACACGTGAATTTGGAAGAACACATGAGACATGAACTTATTGATATTTAATATGAAAAGAAATTAGAATGCTTACATACAAAAATTACAATAAACAGGCATACAAAATATGCTAACAGTTTCTTATCAAATAAAAGAATTAAAATACAGAAAGTACAACTTACACAGAGACATGTTTATGTGCTGAGACTAGCAAGAATGTTGGTGCATTCCCTCAATAGTCAAATTGAGATTTCAAGAAATGAATACTATAGTCTCAAATCAAACGTTTTAAAGGCATTTTTACATCCACACACCTCTTTTCTCCTTCCTCCAAAGGGTCATTTGTACACTCTATAGGTTCTTCAGGAAAATCTGAGCTCATTGGCATCACATGAAGAATTTTGGATCTGATGTTAAAGGCCAGACACATACCCATAACATCTAGATTTAGAATTACTAAATTGTCTATCATGATAAGATTAAGGGCTAGATTTTCTAAGCTGCGGGAAAGAAAAAGTGGAGATATTGCCCACAGCAACAAGATTCTAGCTCATTTTCCTATTGCATACTTGAGAAAGTCAGCTAAAATCTGATTGGTTGCTATGAGCAACATCTCCACTTTTCCTTTCTCAAAGCTTAGTAAATGTATCCCTTAAGTAAAACAAAAACCACTTACACCTCTAAAGCACAAAACAAGTAGCAGCAAACTACAGTGGATTAGTTTTTCAACTGTTGGAACTCGATGTCTTAAGTTAAAATGCATAGTGAAAAATAACATTGGAAAAAACTATTAAAAATGGCTCAAAAACAATGTATAAATGTCAGTAGCCTGAGCATTAGCGTTTTTTTTTACGAAATAAAAAAAAAAAAAGTAAAAATCCACTTTTCCTTTCTCAAAGCTTAGTAAATGTATCCCTTAAGTAAAACAAAAACCCCTTACACCTCTAAAGCACAAAACAAGTAGCAGTAAACTACAGTGGATTAGTTATTCAACTGTTGGAACTCGATGTCTTAAGTTAAAATACATATTGAAAAATAACATTGGAAAAAACGATTAAAAATGGCTCAAAAACAATGTATAAATGTCAGTAGCCTGAGCATTAGCGGTTTTTTATGAAATAAAAAAAAAAGTAAAAATAAAAACATTTATTAAGTTAAGCTCTGATCTACAACTCACTGAAAAAAAAAAAGATAATATGCATCATGTATACTTTTCCAGTACTTGTCCTCTGGGAAATACGAGTGGAAATAGTTGGTGAGAAAAAAGTAATTATGTTCTTAACTAAGGCAGAAAGCTACAATACATTTCAGCAGTTTTATCTTGTATAAAGGCTGTTTGTATTTTTAAATCTTCAATAAACATTCACAAATTGATAACACATCATAAATAAACTTTCACATCCATGACACAATTCGCAATGGAAACGTAACTACAACAGCAAAGACGTAAATGGAGTTTCCCTGCATGGCTCACTGCTATGTCAGAACTAGTAAAAATTTTACATTGTCATCTATATAACATTTCTTTTATACCTAACAAAGATACATGCCAAAACAGGCTCACAGGGAAGTCTACAAAGCAGAAGCCTGCAGATACGGAGGCGATAAGGTGACTTAACGGTAGGGGCGAGTATTATTTTCCAGTTAAAGTATTTCCTCCAAGTTATGCTTCATTTATTTTGCCTTCAACACCAACTTTCTTGGGCGCCCCAGAGGTCAGTGTTTAAGAAACTTTAATCATGAAGATTGTTCAGTCTTTACTTATTTCTCCAAGTGTGTGAATCTTTCCTCTATACCACACACAAACAACACCATAAATCAATATATTACATGAAGTTGTTCACAAAACTCAATTTAACATCCTATAAAAAAACACAGCTACACCCCTATTTTATGTGGAGACAGTACAGAAATACTAAAAAAGGTAGCATCCTGCGCTCCTAAATCCGTACATCGAAGCTCGAGCATAGTGGCAGTGGAGGTCTGGATCCAGTCCTTAGTTATGAAACACTTACACAGTTGAATCCTCACGTATTATTTAATTTAGAAAATTAATATATAGCATATAAGATGTGGAAGAGTATTTGGGATTCTTTTTTGGGTATAGGCAGTCAAACAACTTCCCTGTATCAAGCTTGCTTTAATAAACCTGTGTTTCTTGATTCATTACTGGCTCCTGCAACCAATCTACAGCTTTTCCCCTTGATCCCACAAATTGACTGCCATTAATAGCTGGCTGGGATAAGTTTGTAGAATGACCGCTTTTCATTTTCTTTCTTCCTCTAATCTTAATGGCCATCGATCAACAGTCACACCCCTAGCACTTAGCAGTTTGTTTGGTTGTTATGTAACAGGGAATGGTGGGCTCCAGATAACCTGCAGAAAAAGGACCTAATCACGTCTCCCTCTCCCGGCTCTATGTTTACTTCCCCATATGATATTTAAAACCTGTACAATTTAAGAAATAACATTTTGAACTTAACTTTTTTCTCCTTTTATATATATTATATTATACATATAGATATACATACATATACACACAGGGCCACCATCAGGGGGGGGACAGCTGGGCCTAGTGTCCCAGGCCTGGACAGAGAGGGGGCCTGGGATAGCCCCAGGACTCCTCTCTGTCCTGCCCAGGACACCAGGGCCATAACTAGGGTGGTGCGAGCGGTGGCACTGCCCAGAGAGCGAGGAGAGGGTGAGCACTGCTGGCAGCTGATTTAATCTCCTGCTGCTCCGCAGAGAGATTTTCAAAGCTTTCCCCAGTGTCTGACAAGTTGACCAATCAGGGAGTAGCTGAGATCATTGTGCTACTTCTTAATTGGCTGCTGCTGCTATGGACCGCCCCCACTCCTTCCATTTCCTCCTTCTAGTCCACCTCAGCGTCTGCACAGCTCTGCTAAAAAGCGTGTGTGTGTGTGTGTGTGTGTGATATGCATGCATGTTATGTGTGTGTAATATAAAGCATGTATGTAGTGTGTGTGTTTGTGTGTGTGTTCTATAATGTATGTTATATGTGTTTGTTTGATATTACATAGAAACATAGAAAGTGACGGCAGATAAGAGCCACATGGCCCATCTAGTCTGCCCATTTGTTTATTGAAAACTATACTGACCCTA
>WWET01000396.1:605257-622806 GCA_011038615.1 Limnodynastes dumerilii
CTTGGTCCAGTCCTGCTTGGTCCAGTCCTGCTTGGTCCAGTCATGCTTGGTCCAGTCCTGCTTGATCCAGTCCTGTCCAGTGGTCCAGTCCAGAGGTCCTGTCTAGTGGTCCTGTCTAGAGGTCCAGTCCAGAGGTCCAGATTCAGCACATCTGATCTACGGTCCAATCCTGAGGTTCAACCCTGAGGTCCGGTCCCAAGGTCCTGTCCGGAGCCAAGTCCTGTGTCCCAGCTGACGTCCTCGGCTGCAACCAGTTCTGCAACTCCGGTCCTGCTGCAATCTGCCCTATTGTCTGCCTCTACTACTCGCACCACCCCTTCGGTTCACCTATTTCCATTGGACTCTATTCAGACTTCCACAGCTACTGTTGGACTTTCCACCTGTGCTTTACGAACTCTCTGGAAAATCCTCACATGACCATCTCATTCGGGACTTATTTTCATTTAATACCTATGTATGCAACCCTCAGTCATTAAACCTGCTCAGTTTCATTTTAATCCAACCCTGTTGTCGTCATCCCTGAAACCCGGAACCGATCCCAAAAATCCACAGAACGTGACAGTGTCCTTTCAGTTAGCTGATAAATACCGGGCGCTAGCGTCAGATATAAATCAAGTGAGGTTAAAAATACAATAATCGTAACAGAGTTTTCTTCTTCATTTATTGGACATTTTAAAAATTGATCCTGGCTACTAGCTAGATAGATTTTTGGCCCGATCCACGATATCTGTAGGATCGGGCCAATAATCGCACCAGTGTATGGCCAGCTTTAAAGTTAGGACCACCAAAACAGAGAAAAATATATTTGCAAATATATGCAACAAATCTCTTTGACTTTTATTTTATAGTTAGAATGTCATGGTTGGTTACTGGTAATTACAAGAGTGCTGTCTTTTTTGTATCTGTGTGAATTCCCCATGCCTTGCAAGCACCTGCTCTATATTAACTTATAAATCGATTTGAGCAACCTCCATTTTGTATGTTTGTTTAAAAGCTTGTCTGAAATAGTAGCTGAGAAGGGTTGCTGTTTCAGAATAGCTGTTTTGGAGATTTAGGGACCTCTGCCAGGGGTGAGCTCTCAATTTAAAAATACAATATATATGACCCAAAGTTGGGACTCTGGCAGTATTAGAGTTAGGACCACCAAAACAGAGAATTCTTGTAAGTGGCTGATGGCCTATCATATATTTGCAAATATATGTAACAAATCTCTCTGAATTTCATTTTAAAGATAGAATGTCATGGTTTGTTACTGGTTAATTGCAAGAGTGCAGGGTGCCTTTTTGTATCTCTCTCTCTCCTAGCGCCATAAAGAAAACCGCCTGAAGGATCTTTCATCCGCTCCTCTTTGGGCATAAAAATTTACCTGACTGAAACCTTCTCATATAAGCTCTACTGGGCCCATATAATATTGTTTCTCTAGGGTCCATTGACAGAGGTCTAGAAGATCTAACCTTGTAGCTCCTTCTCCGTGGTCTCTCCTGCAGTAACCAGTTATTTAGACTTGCCACTGTAGGAAATATTATAATAACCCAATTTTTTCCTAAATAATGAATGGTAAGGCAAGTAATTTATTCTTCAATTGCATATCAGCAATATATAGTTTGAGCAACAAGGCCCTACTTGCAACAATACTGGTTGCCATAGAATTAACAGATAATTTGATAGAACCTATTAAAGCCCCCACAGATTAACTCCACAGCTAGCTACAGGTATTGTACCTTTTTCAGAAGCTCACCATGTTTCACTCCATGCATTAAATGGAGACCAGCCATTGTCAATGTCGTAGCAATGGCTGGTCTCAGAGCTGCTTCAGCAATACAATATTAAATGCTTGGGATGAATATGGGTATATCCTAAATCTTAAATAAAACCAAGTGTCAAAGTATAGGCATGGCTTATGGGTATTGGGAAATCCCTCCTCAACGGACTGATTTTGACAGCACTGTTAGCACTTCCCCTGTATCGAAATCTCTTAGACCAGGGGTTCTCATACCCATCCTCAAGTACCACTAATGGTCCATGTTTTGTAGGTCTCCCTGCAAAACCTGTGGAGCTTTCAATATGTAACTGTCAGATATGAGCACACCTCCAGCAAGGAGATTTAAAAAACTTGGACCGTTAGTGGTACTTAAGGATAGGGTTGAGAACCCCTGTCTTAGACAATGCTGCTGTAAAACATACACTCTGTTGATACCCAGTTTGGATACTGAATAAATTTATGCAGTTACACATAAGCGTGGAACAGTCACATGCCCCTGGAATCTCCAATGTCTGCAGCGGATTTCTGTCATTAATTATCATCTTTAATATGAAAATCTTTCATTTAAAAAAAAATAATAATTACACGGTGAAAAAAACCTCACTGTTTAGCAGAAATGTACTAAATTATTCTTGCACAAGGAAATTAGGCAACATTTAATTTAACAAAGTAACTAGAGAAATGTAATCTGTTTAAAAAAGTCAAATTGTCAGCAACTTTTGGGAAATATAATTTTTTTTATATTTTAGTACAAAAGTTAATAATACTTCTCCATTTAACATAGATATTGTTTAGAGAAAAACAAAATGTAGGTTAATGCTAGGGGAAAAAACAAAAACAAAGAAAAGAAGAGGATTCACTTACTCAGTACCCATGCTAGTCATAACCAATGATCTTGTAAGCTGGGGAGAGAAAGAAACATATTATTAGAGCTAAAATAGATGTTGTGATCATGTAGAACAAGACACTTTTATAAAATATAATCCCTCGGTTTAAATGAAATGTAATTACAGACTAACAAACGCCTAGGGTCTGATATCTAGATTGAATAATTACAACAACAAAAAAGTCAATAAAACATCAGCTTAGATTTTGGAGATTCTATAAGGACACCAAATCTGGCCAATCCGTGGCACAGACACACCAAACAAGAACACTTTAAAATGTGCTGCATGTATTGTCATTGAACAGTGTCATGTGCATATTCCTTTATTTATTACCAGGCTTTTATATAGTGCTATCAAATGACATTGCGCTTTACAATTTTACAAACATTGTAAAAAAGACTGGGTAGGTACGAGGGTCCTTCTCACAGACGGCTGTAGGTCCCGTAGCGAATTGCCCTATTTCGAATGGGCCGTTCACTCCCAGCCAGTTGCAAACTGGCTGGGAAATCGATTGCTCATGCCTCGAAGAGGCATAGAAATCGATCCCCGGAGCACCGGACATGGTGCTCCAAAAGCTAAGGATTCCCTACTTCCTTACCCTAAGTCCCCCTCCCGCAGCCTAACCCTCAGTCCCTGGAGAGGGTTACTCACCTCTCCGGTGGTCTGATCCGGCAGCGGCGCTGTTTTCTGAAAATGAATGGGTGAGTATGCGAATCACATAGTCACCCATTCATTAAAAAAAATTATTCTGCGGTGTTACACATTCGAAATAGGGACAGACGAAAAGATATACCTTGAGGTGCGTGAGAATATGTATGCAGGTGCAGTCTTATTGGTGGCTTTGTAAGTTAGCAATAGGATTTTGTATTGAATTCTCTGAAACACAGGCATTCAATGTAGAGAATGACAGAGTGGGCCTGCTCTAGAAGAGCGTTTTGCAAGGATTATCAGTCTAGCTGCTGCATGCAGTATAGAATGTAGTAGAGGTAATTTTATATTGTGGAGACCAACAAGGACAGCATTGCAATAATCAATGAGGGAGATGACTAACGTGTTAAGTGTTTTTGCAGTGTCCTATATTAAATATTTACATATTTTGTAAATGTTATTTAGACGAATGTAGCATAATTTAGAAACAGATTTTATGTGAGGAACAAAGGACAGTTCGTGGTCAATAGTAACACCTAAAGCGGTGAGCTTTTAGGGATTATTTCAGTGTTCGCAAAAGAAATAGAGATACCAGCTGGGTAATTTGTATTGGCAGGGGGAAATATTATTAGTTCTGTTTTAGAAAAATTATGTTTAAGATGGCGGGAGGACATCCAAGATGAGATGGCAAAGAGGCATTCAGTTACGTGGGCTAACAAGGATGGTGAGAGAAGAGATCAGTGGTAGATAAGTAGATGTAATCATGAGTTCTTGAATCAATGTTGCAGAGCTTTGGAGCCACACAGACAGGGATTACAGGCTAATATTGGAACACATCAAACTTGTGAATCATATTACACTGCTGTCTAATACCCTGTTCAGATTACCCGCTAAAAGCCGGGAGTTTTCATGAAATAGCCGGGTTTCATGAAAACCCCGGCTTTTTCTGCCAATCTGAACGTTAACCCCGGCTCTCTCTAGCCGGGTCTTAGACCCGGCTAAAAAGAAGGGGTTTGCGGAGAAAGCTGGGTTCCGGGGCTCCACTGCACAGCGGTGACCAGGGAAATCCCGGGTCACCGCTGTCTGTGTGAACGGGCAGCCAGGTGTGTCCCTGCAAATCCCCAAGGTTTGAAAATACCGGGGATTTGCAGGGCTGGTAATCTGAATGTGGTATAATGTACTAAACGGGAATACAGATGATAGAAAAACATTTTTTTAAAGTTTATTTTTTGTGTGGAAAAATGGAACTAAAGAACTATAAGCAGCCTCTCTCATTACACATTACTTTTTACTAGCGTTATACTCCATCATAAAGCCTCCAAATGCAGCAAAAGGTATTTTATATCTTTACTTTAATCTATGCCAACACTGTAGTGATTTAAGATTATAATAAATAAAGACTTAGAGATACAGGTCTAGTATACATTGCACAAATGAAAGCAACATAAATACAGAGAAAAAGAACTGCGGCTCAGATGTCTATTCTTATTTAATTGGGAACATGTATGTTACTGTCCTGTTTAATTAGAGAACAAAAAAAAGCATAATAAAATATTTAACATGATTAGAGCCCTTTGCAAGAACTCTTAACTTACTTAATTCTAGTAATTCTAGGGTAAAAGTATTAATTTATGACTTCTGAAATTAACCAAGCAGCAAATTCTGCCTTTACACAAGTGGTTATTTCCCAAAGAATATACAAGAGAAATTATGGCAAATAGGAATGTCTTGCTGGTTAAAGTAATGCTTGGCAGAAACCCGAGATGTAAAACAGAGCCAGAGACAATCCATCATCAATTCACAAATCTGTTCTCACAAAAACATGATCTTGCCCTGCTGTGTGTGACTTACGACAGGAGGGATTGAAAAATTACATGTTAGCCATCACAAAGGGTTTGAAAAATAAAAAAAAAAGGCTTATCTCTCAACTGAAGTTGTCATTCACTAAAAATGTGTTTTGGCTTTGAATCTCTTGGCTTTCCTAAATTTAGCAAGGATTGGCTACTAAAAGATCCTGAACTTCTGCTCCAATTAAACTTGATGCAAGCCGAAAAAAAGGAAAGATCAAATGTATTAGCAGGATGGGGTTAAAATCGGGGTAACATTTAGCAGTTACAGTAAATTAATAAATTACATTTGGAAATACATTAATGAGAGCAAACATTCGTTAAAGGCTTACATTTCTTATGCAGGCATGCAAAATGTCGGCAGAAAATAAACTGTACTTCATAACAAAACTACAAAGCAGTATCCAGAAAGATTAAAGCAAACAAAAACTTTTACCCAAAAATTGGAATTCCAATCTGTAGGAAATCCCTATACCCAAATCCCATATATGCTGAAAAAAGCATGTGTCTATTCTTCTGAATTATTCCTAACATCTGGGTTTCAATAAAGAAGCATGCATCTCCATGCTAATCAGTCAGAACACTGTATTGAGATTTCAAGTGGGCCCTCTTATAAAGTTCACTTAATATTCCTATTTAAATCACAATGTTCCCACTCTCTGTGTACACATCCAGACTTCTGTACTTACACAAACTTCCATGGGCTAAATTTGTGCATGTGAGAATAATGCAAACACATGAACATTTAGACAGTATGATCCATTGCTTGCAGATCTAGCAGAATATTTTGCTTGTATCAAAATTTGAAGTTTGGATCAAACCCCTATTTCCTATTTACAAAACCTGTTAAAAACATAGACAGACAGACAGGCAGATTTGTATGTATGTTCCAGAATAACTCTGGAATGCTAGGATCAATTTACACCAAACTTGGTACACATATGACTTACAATCTAGAAAAAAATACTGTGACACCCTTAGCACCCCTAAGGGTGGGGGTAGGAATGGGGTTCCCATAGGAATCAATGGGTCTCATAGGAAAGCATGAACTCATATGAAAAAATGGCAGGGGATCTTTTCGGATCCCCAGAGCCACCTCTTGGAGGCGACCACAGGGACGCCCGAAGGGGTCACCGTCTCGCTTTTGCCCCTCAACCAACGGCGTGTTTTCCCCATTGACTTCCATGCCCCCAAAGGAAACAATGGTGGTTGAACTATTCGGCCACCCTTCGCCCACCGGGCGACACTGACACCGCCTAGTCATTTTCACTCAGAGTTAACATGAAATGCATGCGTGTCCACCTCACTTTCTCCGTACCCCCTCCCCCCCCGATAGCGCCTTTTTTCTTTTTGACCGCCATGCATTTCAGCCCTTCCCATTGACATTGCGGTTAGGGTTCGGGCAGTGAAGAATATCCACTCCTCCAATCGGTCCTTTTAAATTAATCCAAAAACAATTTAGACTCTCCCTGTCTTTATGATTATTGGGTGTTTAGGCTTGTACTTGAATTGTTCTGTTCAAAATATTGTTACCTTGTGGCACGTATATTTTAGGAATGCCAAAAGATAAAATTATCAGGCCATAAGTTAAGACTTTTCTTTTTTTTTGGCATTTGTAAAAATCATCCTGCTTACACACTACAAAGATTATCTATCTGATCGCCTGATAACTTGATTAACGGACTAACAACCACTCATCACTCTAGTGTATAACAAGCTTAACTTGCTTGTTAATTATTCTTGGATCTAGTTACTTCAGGCAAATAATGGAATTATACAAAAGGAAGAAGGGCACAACAGTACAAAGTGCTTATTGGATGTAACTCATATGTAACACATTCAATAAGCGCTTTGTACTGTTGTGCCCTTCTTCCTTTTGTATGGTATATACAGCCTGTTTTTGTAGGTGTTGATGTGGAGATCCCCTTAAGGCATAATACTTAGCTGCTGGTTCTACAAAGAAGCGCCGAGATTCAATCATACTATACTTTTCTAACTAATGGAAGTAGATACCGTATTTCCCCATGTATAAGACGCACTTTTTTTTTATTTTTTTATTTGGGGTCTAAAAACCAGGTGAGTCTTATACGGGGGATGTCCGCGTATACACTTACCTTTGCTCTCTCTCCCTCAAGTTGCGCTCTGTAAATGACGCTAGCATGACCTAAAGTCACATCAGCATCATTCTGCAGAGCACGCCACAGGGGAGAGAGCCGGGAGAGCAAAGGTTAGTGTGCTGCGATGTGATTGGAAAGAATGGATGTGAAGGTTGGACATGTAGGCTGAACAAAGGCAGGGTGGGCACACATAAAGAGGGGCAATAAGACTGGCTGGACACAAATAGAGGGGGCATTAAGACTGGCTGGACACTAAAAGAAGGGGCAATAAGACTGGCTGGACACAAAGAGGGAGCAATAAGACTAAATGATTACAACTTAAGTAAAATAACTTTTTTTTTCAAATTTCCCCAAAAATTGTCCCAAAATTAAGGTGCGTCTTATACATGGGAACATCTTCTACATGGGGAAATACAGTATGTAAAGAGTACTTAGTTTCCGGTTGCAGTCCCCAGTAAGATATTCTGATTTCCAAAATAGGGACATCCAAAAGTTCCTTTCCAGATGTCCCGATTTCGAATACTCCCCACTTTAGAATTTTTTTTTATCGGCATTCTCACCCATTCTGATTCTGAAATATCGCTGCCGCTACCGCAGGGAAAGATGAGCAACTTCTTCAGGGTAAGGGGAAGGGAGGGTTAGGGTCAGGCTGCGGGAGAGGGAGGGTTAGGGTCAGGCTGCGGAGAGGTTAGGTTTAGAGTAATGAGAGGGGGGGAGGGTTAGGGTTAGAATTAGGGGAAGGATTGGGGTACCTTTTTTCCTTACCTTTCGGAGCACCGAAAAGCTCGGTGGTTCATGGATCAATTGCTATGCCTCATCGAGGCATATGCAATCGAAATCCCAGTTCGAAACCGGGTGGGAGAAAACGTCCTATCAAAATAGGGCCGTTCTAAGCGGGGACCCACACCCCTTATTTTCAAATTTCATCCCTACACTCAATGCAGTAGGTAAATAAATTACTGTATGTAAACAAAGAAACACTATTAGTTGCAAAGTTCCTAACTACACAACATAGTGTTCAATGGTTAAATAGTTGCAAGATTAGGAAGGGTGTTCTTTTGGTTGGAAAATCCCTTTCAGAAATATATGTTAAATATCTTTGAGATATAGGAAACTTATTAATACTCTAATTACTGTACATGATACATATCCAGGGATGCTTCTATTTCTTCAGTAGTACAAAATAAGGCTACATATAAGCGACTCCATTGCTGTTCTGAGGTTTTAAAGTCAATGGTCTCCCCTTGTTCCTATACAGAGAGCTGGAAGCATTATCTTACTGACTGTTTAATGGGACAAACAACAACCAATCTTGCAGCTTTTAGTGTATCTTGATGATGAATTCCAAGTCTATAATTGTAATAATTTTTTTTTATAGAAAACGGCTAAAGCTCAGTTGTTCATTCAAACCTGCTGGTGCCACCGTGTTGAGACGGAAGATCCATTCCGCCTCTTTGCTCAGGAGTAAAAGTCCTCTATCACCCCCTCTTCTGAGAGGAGGGACATGATCAATGATCATATATCTCAAAGTGGCTAGTCCATGCTTCTGATCCGCAAAGTGTCTTGCCACGGGTTGGTCTGAGAGTTTCCCTCCCAGTGCTGCCCTTATGGCAGACCGATGTAGTGCAATCCGTTCCTTAAATTGCCTTACCGTTTTTGCCCACATAGTGTAAACCACATGGGCATTTGATCATGTAAACCACATGGGTACTGGAGCAGGTAAGGCAGTGTCGAATATTGAATTTCTGGTTAGAGTGCGGATGCAGGAAAGTTCTGCCAACTATAAGGCTTCTGCATGTCAGGCAATTGGCACATGCAAAACAGCCTGTCTTAGTAAATGGACTTTTATACTGGTGTTTGTTACACACCGAAACGACAGTTGTCGGGCCTCCTGCTATTTGGCATGACGTGTGGTGACTATATGCTCAGTTCTCCACTATTCTCTGTTTAAAGAATTTTTTGTTGGTCCTGCAGAAAGACTCTTTTGTATCATGTGAAATAATTACTATCAAGGCTACTGCATTTACTTGGTCACTTTTTTGCACTGCACTTTTTTTGCTTTAATGAATTGGCTATTCTTATTGCTAATTATGGGCATATTTTTTTCGATTGTTCACTTTGCCCTTGGAGAAGTGAGTGCTGATCTGGACAGGTTAATCTTGCTCCTATATACATCTATACTTACTGCCTTAGATCCTGCACCAAACCAAATTATTGTTGATATTTATGATCAGTGTGCACCACAGCCTTTTGGCTTTTTTCTTGAAATATATATATATGACTTAAGGTATCTTTATTTTACAGTTCTCTTATTATACTAAGTTTTTGTCACATTTCCTAGTTAGTGAAATTTCTGTATGGTTTGTTTAATACTACAAATACTTTTTTTTATTTCTCTTTAAAAAAAAGTTCAGCATTAAATTTGTGCTAATGAAATCAATTGGATAGCTTGACAGAGTCAACAAAAATACATACAATCAAAACATAAGATTGTGGCTTGACTCAGCAATGCAGATTCCACAGCTAGCCAAAAATATCATGAAGTGTTCTATTTGGCAAAGAATCCCAGACTGTTAAATGTTTTGCAAAATTTGTTTTCTAATTCTCAAATTAAATGTCATTACAGTACTTCCTAAGTGCAGTGCATGATTTTATTGCAAATGCAATAGCACAGCCTAGTGGTAACCACTAGGTAACCACATATGCTATAAATCTAACTATACTTAATACAATGTTATTATTTAAGGAAATTAAATTATTACATTGAAATTGAAAGTAACTCACATACTGAACTGCAATACCTAATGAGATCTGTAGTAATAATTAAACTGACTATTCAATTATCTTCTAAATATATATCTTTACAGCCTTAAGATGAGCAGACACTAAAAATATTATTATTGGAATGATGGGTCGATAAACCTATAGGATCGGATTCAGAATTAAGAAAACCAGCCGACTTGCATACGTTGAATTGTTAATGCATATGTTGCGTTCTGTGGGTGGCTATAGGTATTTAAATTGTACAGTAAGGGCTTTGCAAATCCCTTACACACAATTCAGTATTCTTATGGTTGCTCCCAGGGCCGCCATCAGGGGTTCGACAGCTTGTACTATTGTCCTGGCCCCGGACCTGATGGGGGCACTCCGATACTTACCTAGTTCTGCAGCAGCAGTTATCCTACCGCCAATACTTGCTACTCAGAGCTTTTCAGTACCCAGCCAATGTGCAGGTACCCAGTATCAAACAGTGTCCTTAAATATGTTGCCATGGTTGCTTATATTGTTCATAAAATTGGGAAAGTACCCAGCGGAACATAGTAAAGCATGACTGTCACGCCCCGCCGTATGTGACATCACTAATGACTTCACATACGGGGTAGGGCCCGTGGCTGGGTCCTGGGCCCGGCATTTGATAACGGCGGCCCTGGTTGCTCCCAGGACATGGATCCACCATCTGCACATAGAAGAGCAGGGGGAATTCTCTGCAACAGATGCCAACATATGGATTTAACCCTTTAGTGCAATTAAGTGAACCAAAATCATACACCCTTCCCTTCTTACCTCCACATAATTTTCCACTAAAGGCACTAGGCTTGTAAAGTGTTAGTGCTGGTCACAAAGTGTGAAGGGACCGCACGCCTTCGATTTATTTAAGACCTTAGTGTGAGCAAAGGCTGCTAATGTTTATAAATAGTGCTGAAGAGCTAAATGAAATAAAAAACTACAGTCCTGTTTCTAAACATTAGTGGCTCCCAGGCCTCTGACGATCTAGCCCATTATTCAGATTTTGTGTAACAGGTAATTCAAAATGGAAAGAAATAAGTGTATCGTGTATGAACAATATCAAACAGTGTCCTTAAATATGTTGCCATGGTCGCTTATATTGTTTATAAAATTGGGAAAGTACCCAGCTGAACATAGTAGTTACTTATTTTAATATAAACATATTTAAAAAGTAAACAGATGTTCATTTTAGGACATCAAAAAAAAAGCCCTGAACAAAACTGTCAGATGTTAATGGCAGCCTAGCCTCCAGCAAGAGCATAGTTTGGAAAATAGATACTAAACAGCATGAGAGAAGTTTCTAGGATGTCTCTTTGTCTAGAATGATTTTGTAATTAAATGTTTCAGCACTAACTGCCTAAAATATTAATGTCAAGCTGAGAATATCAATCATGGGAACTATACCGAACATCCCTGAATGATTTGTAACAAGATCATGTTTCCCTTAGATGTGAATCTAATTTCATACAGACAATGAAACACTTGTCACATAAATTGGAGAAAACACTGGTATATGCATACAGAAATATATACATAAACACAATGAATGACTAACGTAAGCAATAAATACAACATTATATATAACAACGTATGTGAGACTACTTCGCAATGTATTTACAATTAAAGCATATGTGATAAATACAGGCCCTTGTAAATTCCATTCACATGTTAAATTTCTCTGGCACACATGGTAAATGCTCACACCGATATGATGATATAAGAAAGAGAAGTCAGGAACGTATTAAGTTTTTGTTTGAGAATATCGCTCTTCTAAATAGTGCAGGATTATGTGATATATCTCTCCAGTTTTAGTGGCCAAGGGGGATTGGATCATATATGGTGACCTCCCCGGGCATATGTGCATAACCCACCCTGGGCATCCTTCAAGGCAGTAGGTCCAAATTTCTGTTTGCTATGGTGACCATGAAATTGTCAAGCCCCATGACTTGTGTACCACAGAATTTATAAAATATTCACACCTAAAAGCAGACAACTTTAACTGATAGTGTTCCTATATTCAACAGGGTCATTAACGTGATACTAGTCAGAATATCGGTATGCCAACACATACTTTGTCTGGCATCACAATAACCTTAACTGCACGGGAAAGGAAGAGGAGAAAATAAAGCACAGTCTTTGGATATTATACGACTAACTGAAGATGCTGCAGAAGGTCTAATAAACAACTAAACCAAGATCGGTCTAAATTAAATGTTGCACAATTAAACAGTACATGGAGAACAATCAGATTCAAAAGCAGGGTACACACTGGGACTTTTCAGCAGATAATCTTTCCAATCACATAATCAAGAGACCGTTTCACCAGATATCTTACCAGTGTGTACTGTCCAAAAAAAAAAAAATTATATATATATTTCCATCCTTGATCTGGCCTATTAGGCAAATTATCATACAAGTGTATGGTAACAATTTTTATGCATCCAATATTCGTCCAAGAGCCTCTTTTGAATGATTATTTTATCTTTTGACTTTGATTTAAATCTGGCCAAAACAAAAGATAAAATTTAAAATCGCAGAGTGTATGGGCATGGGGATAATCGTGAAATCTTCACCGATAAATTCCTGGTGTCGTTTGTACTTTCCTAGGTGTGATAATGCTAATCCCACATGACACCTTCCCCTTTCTGTCTGTTCGTATTTCCTGTCCTTTGACACCTAAACAACGGTCGATTGTATACACAACAATGGCTGTGTATTGAAACACCTGAACTCAGGATTTGTAAAGGAGCATGTGGCCCCTGGGCTTATAATGGACTCTGGACTATTAATGGAGCTACATTTGGACCCTGGATTGATAATGTATTGTACTATGCAATACACTAGAAATCACACAAACAGATTATCATCTGGATTATTTCAGCCATTCCTTCACCCAACGACGACAGCGAATCCTCCTTTTTCTCTCCTGCTGTATCACTGACAATACACAGAGCAAACATTCCACAACCGTACCTACACTTATCCTTTGCTACAAAACAATATTGGGAGCGTCAACAGAAAGTTTATTAAGATTATTTCCTGCAGTGAATTTGCCCTATGCTCGGGACAGCCAGTTATAAAAATTTTGAATGAAAAATCGTATTTATACTGCACCACAGCATGTTTGTCCACCCCCAGTATTTTTAATAAACATCCTCAGCCAGACAGAATTCTGACAGTGGTTGAAAACAACAACAGAATTTTTATCACACCATAAATTATCCATGTTATTTTCCAGTTTAACCCCCATTTATTGGCAAATGTGAACTAGAGGAAAAAAAGAGGTATTAAATAAGTGTTTGCACTGAATATGACATCTCTTATATGTATTATTTTAAAAAGCAATGTCTACGATAAACTCCATTAGTGACTTGATTTAGACATGCCTCATCAGCTTTCACTTAAGACAAGTTTAAACACAAGTCGTTCTTGTAATGGAACTAAAGTGATTGCCTGATGTAAGAAATCTTGCGTATTAAGAGGCTTTACAGTTAGTGACATTTCAACCATGGCTCTTTTACATCTTAATCTCTTATAAAATTGCTCTGTTAAATTAAATTTTCTTAGAACTTCAACACGAATGCTAAAAACCCCTTGCAACAACATAGGATGCACATCATAATAGCATCTCAGTACATGCCAAGCAGATCTTTTGGTTCTTTGGAGATGCATGTGAAGATGTCCATTACACTTTTACATCCTAGACTGCTGTATCATGTTTTGCCTCTAGGGGCAGACCTGGTTATTCTTATTTGTGGCTATTACCATGACCTGCCCCTAGGTGCTGCTGTTGGACTCTTGTGAACTAATTAGAGGCCCAAAACCTACACCTGTACTTTGGCTATATATATCTCCTTCATCAGAGCAAGGTGTGAGTCATTATTTTCTGCTCCCTGTTGCTGTGTGTTTACTTGCTGGTCTCTGCCTTGTTCCTATAATCTGCCTCTGCTTGTTTGCATTCCTCTTTGTTCTCAGATTCCTTTTCTGCTTTTATGTTATTATTTTTTTTTCCTTTTTCCCCTGTGACTGTAACCTGTATACCTTGCCTGACATCTGTTATCTAATCCCTGAGAACTCAGTCTGTAAAGTGTAACCCCATAACTGTATACCCTGTCTGACAATTGTTATCTCACACACGTGTATTTAGCTGGAATCTTTTTTTCTTGTACTTGTGTATAGTCCCTTTCTGTTATTTTAGTACAGCTTATCTGTTCTGTTACGGTTACCTGCAATAAATCTCTACATCTTATATTTATCTCCTGCAATTCTTGTATCAAACCCCAGGTATACATGACATACGCAAAGTCACTTCAGTGCCAATCTATGTAGCCTCACCCAAATACAAAAAAAAAAATACTACCTACGCGTTTCAAGATCTAAATGCTGGTAGTGTAAAAAGTATTTAAAAACACAATTAGCGTCTTTTGGCTCAACTTCAGGACTGAGCAGGTGGAACTCATCCTAAGCCTTGGACTGAACTGGAAAGTACACAGTACACTGAGTATCCTTTTGAAGATGCTCTTTGGACCCCCAAGATGCTTTGCCCCTCAGGCCCCTATATACTAGCGTCCACGCGTGACTCTTTAATTCTTTGGGATCGTGTTGATTCCCAGGTGCTGAATGACGTATTAAATCTCCCTACTAACAATATCTCCATTGCAGCTATGGGTAAGCTCATTCCAGGTTGGTCTGCAAAACTTTGGAGGGGAAGGGGCATTATCTCTCTCTCAGATATTATGGTGGGGAACTCTTTACTAGCATTTTCTACTATCCAGGGAAAATATGGTATCCCTTCCTCAGATTACTATAAATACATGCAGCTGACCCATTGGATTAGATCCTCTGCTAAAAAGTTGGGGTCTCTCCAGCCTCCGCCAGAGCCGTTTGCTACTAGACTTAAACCGGGGGGAGGTAAAAGAGCGATTTCCTTCTGGTATCAGCTGCTTATTACCCCGATGGAGCAGGTTAAATCTAAAACGCAACTAGCTTGGGAATCGGATATCGGCACTACAATTACTGTGGACGACTGGAGGAAAATCTTTCGCACTACACACAAAATGTCCAAGTGTATTAATCACGCTGAAATGCACATTAAACTACTAAATAGGATGTACCTCTCCCCGGATAGACTGCATCGGATCTGGCCATCTCAATCTAAATTTTGCTGGAGAGGATGTGATGGCCTTGGTGATGTTTACCACATATTTTGGTCGTGCCCAGCTATTTCCCAATTTTGGAGGGCGGTCTTTGGTCTAGCTAACAAGGTGTTACGCCTTGATTTGATCCCCAAACCAGGAATTGCCTTACTTCACCTATACCCGACAACAGTGCCCACCAGTAGCCGATATATTCTAGGCCACATTATGATAGCGGCATGACCCCCCTTCTCTCGGGAAGGTTATATCTGAAGTCCATAATAGCTTCTTGATGGAAACGGAGGGTATACCCTACTCCACCGCTACTACCTCCCCTACTATTAAGTGGTTTGACTGGCGCGAGTATGAAGCATCAGACGAGGGCACAGCTTTTCTCCCACCCCAATGTGGCACAGATCCCATGCCGTTTAGCCTCAACAAACTATCGTAGTTTGAGTAAGCTCTGGTGAGATAGGTTTTGTTATAATTCTAGTAGATAACCAGTGTGTTAGACTGTTATGTGAATATTGATTGCAGAACTGTAAAATATCTGATATCTGTTCTCTCATTGCATTGTTACCTTCCGGATGTACCCTCCCCTCTCCTCCCTTTTTCTTTTCTGTATCCCCCTCCCAATTGAAAAAAGCAAAAATATTCAATAAAAATTATTGATGTTAAAAAACACAATTAGCGTATACAGATAAAGTTTCTTTCTATACATAAAAAAAATCAGTTCATCTCAAAATATAGTTCACTTTCCATTACATATAAAATTTGTCAATTAATAAAAATTGCCACCGCTATCATTCGTTAACAAAAATTCAATTATAATCCCCTGTATACAAACATCAGAAAGAAATCCTTGTGTCATGCTACCGAAGGCCGACTGCCAATCACAATTTTAAGACTACTTTATTATATAACATTTGTCACATCACCAAACTGTTAACACATTCACATAAAACACAAATATTATACTGACTGAACTTTTCAGTTGCCACTGATCGTTAACATTCGTGGCTAACAATCAGTATATAGGGTATATTAGAGTCTCCTCGGATGTTTTAATTCTATATAAAGAACTTTGAAATTTGTTTTTTATGTTTCTAAAAACATTCGATCAATATAGTTAGAGTTTTACGTGAATGCTCAGGGTCCAGGCTTCCATGCTGAAATCCTTTCTGTTGACAGAATGAGTTGCGTATGTAAATTGTACAGTAAGTCCTCATGGTGTGGAAACTGTATATTATCTTTTAATATGGTTTCCTTGACTCCTCCATGGCACATGGGTTAACATCCCTAATTGAAGCCACTACAAGAAAATAAAGAGGCAAACAGATGGCTTTAGTGGTTTGGATCCTGAAGTGCCTATTATTGCCACCTGGATAGTCACCCATGGCACTGTCTCCATACCAGATTTCTCTGGGCTCTTCCTGGAAAACCTTAGGTCCAGCATTCTATTGTGTGTTTTTCTCATTACATGCTTGTTATGTTTGTGTTGTGTCCCCACTCCTTACCATATGTGTCACTCCCCCATCAACCACTGTTTGACATAGAGAAGTCTGGATCCCAAACCGCCCCCCTTCCTCTCTGCAACAGGCAGGTGGAGCTACTCTCCCTACTAAATGCAACCAACATGACAAGACCCACACCGATCCACCTGCAGCTCCTATCCTTTAAGGTTAAGGGTCAAAACACCCCAAAAAATGGTCCACCCTCCTACGCCCCCACCACTCAGAACACATTGATGTAGCATTCCTTTAAGAGACCCACGTTAAAAGGCCCCAATGCTCCATTAAAAACCACTACTACCCCACTGAATTTTACAGTAACTGCTCTCATAAAAAGGTTAGAGGGGTTGCAATATTGCACTCCCGTTATCTCCTATTGACTGCCCTGCACTTGGAGGACTTTACACCCCACTTACAAAGGCCGCTCTTATTTCTCACACATCCAATCAAACATATTCAAAGATAGATTATTTCCTTTTAAACCACACTAACCTACACAACTTGGAAGCCAGGGTGGGCAATATCACTAAGTGTGATAAATATGTCATCATAGGCCACTATAAAAAAAAACTAGGTCCATATCTTAAAACAGCAAAGAGATGCCTAAAGGGACAAGCTACTTTTCAAGACTCACTCCATGGAGACATGCCACAAGCAATCCCTCTTCCCTGACACTTTTGAACAAGAACAATCTGAGACTCACAAGGCCCTAACTGAACTTATTAGACCTCAAAACAAAATGTGCAGCTAGGAGATGTAAGACTGACATCTCTTCTCCTCCCTCTAAAATCACCTACAACAATGACTTCCCACAAGTTCTATCTAGGTGTTTTAGAGTGCCTGCACCACACCACT
>WWET01000396.1:632879-645204 GCA_011038615.1 Limnodynastes dumerilii
TGGTCGGACCACCAGAAGAGATCTCTCCTTGTTTCTGGAGAAAGAGGTATCAACTGCAGCTGGTTCCATGGATCTTTGTCCCATGTCCTGAGGAAGGAAAGCTGAAAATTGCGCATGTGAAAACGTGCCCATGTAATAGTCTCTTTAGAAGATGACATCAATCCTAAAATTTTCATGCATTCTTCTGCGGTGACCCACGGCTTACCTCTCAACTGTCTGATGTGATAGTTTACATTTTCTACCTTGTCTTGTGGTAGGAAAATCTTTCCTATCTTGGTGTCTATATTGACCCCCAGATATCTTAATTGCTGACTTGGTGTTAAATGACTTTTTTGAAAGTTCAACACCCATCCAAATTCCTGTAAACGATCTATTACTCTTTGTGTATGTGATTTACAGACCTGATAGGAGTATGCAGCAATGAGAATGTCATCTAAATATGGCCACAAAAAAATACCTTCCTGTCTTAACAAAGCAATAATAGGAGCCAGTACCTTTGTGAAGGTCCTTGGAGATGTTGACAGTCCAAAGGGGAGCGCTGTGAACTGGTAGTGTTGTCCCAGGATGAAGAACCTTAAAAACTTCTGATGACTGGAAAATATGGGTACATGTAAATAAGCGTCCTTGAGGTCAATGGATGTTAGGTACATATCTGGTTGTAAGGAAGTTATTATAGACTTTAAAGATTCCATCTTAAATTTTTTTACACACAAATTTTGATTTAGCTCTCTCAAGTCCAAGATGGTCCGAAAACCCCCTGAATTTTTCTTTACAATAAACAGTCTTGAGTAACAGCCCTGAAATCTCTGTTCTCTAGGAACCTTGATTATTACCTGCTGACTCAACAAAAGAGAGATGCTGTCTTTAAGAGCCCTCTTCTTTTCCTTATTAATTGGGCATGATGATGCATGAAAAAACTGGACAAAATCTTTGTTAAAGAACTCTAAAACGTAACCATCTTGTACAATACTTAGTACCCACCTGTCCGTTACAAAGTTTCTCCACCGATGAATGAAGTAACGGAGTCTTCCTCCGACCTTGATGGAGTTGGTCGGGCTGCTGTGAATGGCGTCATTGGGGAAATGGCCGGCTAGGCCTCCCGTCTCTTCCCCTTTGGTTTCGAAAAGTTGATCTTGTAATACCAGGTTGTAATTTTCTGAAGTATGCCCTCCCTGGACGATACAACTTTGCTTCTTTGTATTCTTGCTGTGGTGGTCTGAAATGCCTATAGGCATATGATCTCTTGGGGACCTTATCTTGGGGCAACCAGTTCGATTTTCCCCCCGAAGTCTTAGTGATGATCTCATCTAGTCTCTCACCAAATAAGTAATCACCCGAAAAAGGGAGGGACACCAACCTGGCCTTAGATTGATTGTCCGCCAGCCACGGACGTAACCAAAGGGCTCTCCTGGCCACTGTAGTAGCCGCTATGGACCTAGCAGTTAATCTAACTGTATCTAAGGAAGCCTCACAGAGAAATTCTATTGCCAGCTGAATATCTTGAACTATCCTAGATAATTCACCTCTTTTTATGCCGTCAGAAATACTTCTCTCTAGGTCATTACTCCATGAACGGATAACACGTGAAGTAACTGCTGATGCGATGGCAGGCCTAAAAGCTGCCCCCGCTGTACAGTGCAATTTTTTAAGACTGACCTTGACTTTTCTGTCCATCGGATCTTTAAATGAATTTGCATCTTCCAGGGGGAGTGTGGTTTTTTTTAGAGATCCTTGATACCGCAGCGTCCACTCTTGGGGGTTCATCCCATCTGAGTGTTTGCTCCTGACTAAAAGGATACATACGGTTGATTCTGTTAAATGATATGGACTTTTTATCTGGGTGTTTCCACTCTTCAGATATCACATTTTTAATAAATTGAGACACAGGGAAGAATCTTTTAGTTTTCTTAGATTCCTGAAACAAAAGTTCTTGTAGAACGACATCTTGTTTTTCCCCCTGTAGATTTAACACTTTATAAATACGTTTAAGCAGATTTTCTACTAAATCAACACTAAACGGCAATTCTTCTCTGGATGATGCAGATTCAGCTGAATCTAAAGAATCCTGTGAAATATATCTTCCCTCTTCTGGTTCTGAGTTTTCAGACCTTACCGAGAGAGCTGACCGTGATCTTTTATGCGAAAAGGCTGACAGATCCTCTTTAGTTACAAACGTGCCCTTCATAAGCTCAAAGAATTGTAGCATCTGTGGTGCTTTCTTGACACAAAGAAACTGTACTCCCATCTGGTAAGATAGCATCACATGAAGTACATTTAACGGTCTTAGCCTTTCTCTGTGGTTCTTTAGCCTCTCCGCTAGGTTTTCTGCTAGCCTCAGATCTAAGTAAATAATAAATAAGACATAATAGGTAACTATTCTAACTACCCTAACTAAAACTGTGATATATATATCTATAAAAAAATATATATAAAAAATATATAAAAAATAATCCTACACCGCTTACCCCGAAGATTTCTTATTCTGTGGCCGTTTGTCCTCCATGATGAGCGCTTAAGCACTGCAACAGAGTGTAAGCTCCTGAGTCCTCCGGGAATGTCCTTGTAGTCTGGCTGGCTGGCTGGCTGGCTGGCTGCTAGCTGAGCTGGAATCTCAACCAGTGACTTTAGTCCAAGGCAGGAGTTCAGCTGCGCTTCAATGCTTTTTAAAAGTAGAATTGGCGCAAAATATGGCCGCCGCCATAGCTCTGAGCGTTGCATCACTTCCCTAACGCCTAGCGGAAGTGACGTACCCGGAAGCATAAAGACGCCTGCAGACTGAGGCGCTGTAACTTGCGGCGGCCAGGAGGAAAAATTGCCTGACCAAAATGTCAGGGAATTTGAACGGCCGGTCACCCACCTGCTTCCCCCGCCAGACCCTGAGGACTGGACCGGTGAGCACAGACATCAGTCTGGGAGCGGTAAACACCGCTAACGAAGGTAAGCAAAAAAAAACTAGGAAAAATAAAAAAACTAGTCCTGACTCTAGCTAGGCACAGGAAAAAAGAAGACACCGGTAGGAGGAAGGGGCGGTCCCTATATAGGGCCGGGTCTTCTTAATTTCCTGTCCTGGCTCCAGTCGGTGCTGGGGATATACCTAAATGTAAGTGCTGCCAGGGAGGAGGATAAGGAAAATAGTGTTAACAGGTTAAAAACTGACCAGGGTCAATCTTATGGTGTTAAAGGCGGGACAACAGGTAATGCTGTAATGTGGATATCATCAATTTAGTTCAAAAAGTGACCAGAAACATTTCAAAAGGCAGCCAAATGCACACAAAAAAAAAAAAAATTAAAGTTCCTGTAAATCACAGTGGGCAAGTTCAGCAAAAAAGACCTTACATGTCCCATCTAGAGGAGTTCCCGACAGCTGTTTCGGTGTACAGTGTACACCATCATCAGGGGAGCCCTACTGGCAAGTAACTAGGCTGCCTGATGATGATGAGAATTTGGGTGGATGATCATAGAAACTGATTGTTAATAGGAAATAGACCAATATCCATTCACATGCCCATATAAATAACACTATTTACAGACTATATATATATATATATATATATATATATATATACAAAGTAGAAAAGGGTGATGCACATGCAAACAATTTTGTACAAACAATATTATATTGGGGTGCTACTGCTAAGAAAATCAATATGAAAGTTATGCTAAACAGGGGAGTGATCCCTGGAAGCACATTGCTAAGCACACCCACAAATGCACTTTATAATACAGAGTATAGATTATGATGTATACTCATGTAGAAACAACAAATCCAAAGGCACCAATTAGTATCACAGCAGAGGATCATGGCATAGAGTTGGTTCAAACATATCAATAATGGTCACCATAAATCTGAGTAAAATGAACAGGCAGAGAGCTGGACCAAAATAGAAAGTAAAAAAGGGGAGTATTGATACTCATCCATATGAAGGATCCGTTCTCATGTACAAAAAGGCATCATAAGTCCACAGATAGGTTGGCCATATTGATCTTCTACGCTATTTCATTTCATTTTATTTTATGGGTATTCTTATTCTATATTGTTTTTAGCATATGAATTTTTAGGATCATTTCTTAGTTTTATTCATATACTTGTTTTATTCATATACTTATTTTACTATATATATGTATTTTGGATCGGGGATGTAATGTATTTTAAATAAGGACTTATATATTTTATCCATTCATTTGATCGTTTTATATAACTTATATTTTTATATTTCTATATAACCTATTTATGTAGTTAACTTATTATAAAGATGTATAATGGAAAAGGGTAAAATGTTAAAATCCTGATAATACTGTTTGTGGTGTCACTGTCATATGCCCTGTTAAAATCATATATGCAGCTAACTTATTATAACTGAGTATAATGATGTATAATGTTAAATGGTATAATGGTAAAATCCTGTTTCTGAGGTATCACTTTCATATGTCCTGTTCTTGGACCTGATTCACACTTAAGAATCTTCTTAAAATAATAACAAAGTCACTCCTGCGCAAAACTATGTTGACTGCAGGGGGAATTAATTTAACTGTATTCTTTGCATGCAGGGATATATCTTTGAATTGCTTACTGCACACAGATACTGACCAGCTTTACTATCACACTGTTATTTAGACTTGGGCTGGGAAATATCACCTCTCAACACTAATACGGTTTGCAACAGATGAAATATGACTCCCCTGCAATCAACATGGTTTAGCCCAGGTGTGACTTTTACTTCTTATTTTAAGAAGATTCTTAAGTGTGAATCAGGTCCCTTGTTTGTAAAAGGAACAATGTCTCTGTTTTCATGAAAAGAGATCATATAGTGGATCTCCCATATCATAATAAGCGCCCTGTTAGAGTTTTCAACTTTGTGTGCAGCTATAGGAAACAGTAACAGCGCTAGATCAGCTGTTCCGACGGACCTCGACAAAAAGGCATGCACTGCGCATGTCGAGTCCGATGGCCGCTCTCAGTAACACAGAGCGCTATAGACTACAAAGTAAATTTACAACTAATAAACAGGCCCAATATTATATAAGTCTAGTAAGGACTATAATAAGAATTTTAGTGGTCTTTAATGTTTGCCCTCATCAAAGATGGCGCTCGTAGGTTCTTTCCCATTGTTTTCACTGCACATGTGCATTTTCTTAAAGGAAAGGCGCCTTTTTTCAGTATATAAACCCCTTTTAGTCTGCTATGCTCCTTGATGCTGGCCAATATTCTCCCTGAGGAAATCCCATGGTAAATCCTGGACGAAACGCGTAGGTAAGCCGCTGTTTGCCTGAGCTGTGTGTTGTTATTCTAAGATTGTACTCAGATAAGCTTTTTAAATTTTATTTTATGTACACATATTTTATATTATTACTGCCAATAAATTTTGTGTTAAAATTATTGCACTAGATTGCCTTTTATGCTTTTATCTCTTATTCACTACCCTGGATGAGTTTCCTACCATATAAAGGTTCCAGACCCACATGGAAAGATACCATTACGGGCATCATCATATTGGACATCTGGTACGCATTTACTTTACTTCTGGCTTACACCATATGAAGCACATGCACTTTGTGTGTGTGTGTGTGTGTGTGTGAGAATTAACTTTTGATCTTTTTTGACCTATTTCCGGGGGAACTACTGGACACCCTACGGGAAAGGCAGCCACTGAACAATCAGGACTGATTCATTCATTCATTCATTCATTGTATCTCATTTAGTATTTTTTATATTATTGTATCAAATATTCATATTTGTTTGTGGGTTCACAGCGTCTCTCTCTCTCTCAGCATAGCGCTGCATAAAGTGTCAAAGAGCATTATAATGACGTTTATTTAACATGCAAATTATTTCTTCCTTTGCTGGATTCAGAGCAATCAAAAAAGCTTGAGAAAACATGATATCAAGAACTATATCTTCTCAAAAATATCCAATATTTCTCTCTCATGTAAACCTGAGTATGAATGATAATTAGTCAAACAACAACCATAGAACTTGGTATATATGAAATGTCCATAAAAGTTCCAACAAGTCCCAAAAAAAAAAGGTTAATGAACGCTAATATCGCAGAAAAAAGTGCCCAAAAATAGATTAAGAAAAACCTGTTCACGTGATTAACGCATAGTCCCAGAAAGCATCCCGATGGTGACAGTTTTGGAATACCACAAGTATAGGTCGCAGCAAATCCGCTAGGAACCTATCAAATGCAAAATCAAGTCAGCTTAGAAAAGCATTAGCAGACACCAACACACCAAAACTCATAATGAATATTAGACAAAACGCAGAAACATGATAAATTCAATTCCTCATTTAACCCATTGGGAATCAAAGCTTTGAAGTGGAAAATTAGTCTAGCCTCTTGTTGCAACAGGAGTCGATGTCTGTCCCCACCCCTTCTCAATGGTGGGCTATGAGCCACTGGCATGCATCGAAATTCAGTCAGTTTATGTCCATTTTCGCCAAAATCTCTTGCCACAGGAGGAGTTTTATTATCAATGATTGCAGTGGCTTTCTTAATTAAACATTTAACGTAACTTATCACATTGGCAAAGTATAACGTAAATCACAAATTTAGATTCGCATGTTGAATTTTGAATAGACATTCTAAATTAGAGTTAATAAAATGATCCCCCAAGATTAGGTACCAACAATATACACATCCACTACATCTTTGTACACCTTTTTTAGGTACCAACCAATGATGGATAAACTTTGGTTTAATATCATTAGAAACTAAAATATCCTTTAAATTGGTGCTGCGTCGAAAACTGATAAGTGGAGGAGCTGTTACCCTTGGGCCCAATTTGAGGTCAGATGCTATATGCCAATGCTCTAGAATAGCCTTTTTTATTAACGTTGGACATTGTAGAGTACGTAGTACAGAAAGTGAGACGATCTTTAGCTTGGGTAGTACCCTCATATTCACTGCCTTGTCTGATCTGTCAGCATCTATTAAAGGCCTGTTCTATCTCTGACTTTTTATATCCCTGTTAGATGAACCGTTCACCCATTTCATGCAATACTTAGGGTAAATTGTTGGAATCAGGTTAGTTTGGTAACCCTCAATAGTAACGAGAAAGGTAAACCGGACTTAAGTGACCTGGGGTGAAAGCTTTGTGCTAACAGGAGTGTATTTTTATTTGTATCTTTACGATATAGTCAGGTGTCAAAGGCCGATGGGGTTTTGTATAGTTGTATATCCAAAAAAATGTATACTATGAGTACTGTAGTTGGCAATAAAACTAATGGTATTATCTAGATTATTCAGATAATCAATAAAGGTCAAAAGTTATGCCTCTGTACCCGTCCATAAAAGGAACACATCAATGAAGCATACAAAAAAGGGGATGAAAACTGAAAAAGCAGTTATGAAAAATAATTTTCTGTTCATACTGATGCATGTACAAATTTGCATATAATGGGGCCATGTTTAACTCCATCTCCGTTCCCTGGGTTTAAATGAAAAATGAATTTTTAAAAATTTCTGTACAAAATAAAATCCATCAAGGATGGTCCCCCATATATTTCACAGGAAGATAACAAGACTCTGGTAGCCACCAGCCCCTCACAATGTTGTATATTCATGTAGACTGGTAACATCAAGCATCACCATAATGCTCAATTGACAAAATTGGTTTACTGACAAATTTTTTTAGAAAATCACTAGAATCCCTGAAGAAGGTTGGTGTACTCTGCACTACAGTTTGCAAGTAAAGATCTACATATTGGCTTAAGGGTTGGCATAGCGAACCACTCGTGGAAATGATAGATCTCCCCAGGGATTTCACCAGCGACTTATGTATCTTGGGCAATATGTATATAATTGGGGTAACCGGAATATCCTGGTGTAAAAAACGTGAGGTCTCTTTAGAGATATGCCTATTCGCAACGGCTTCACTAATAAGGTTATCAATTTCCTCTTTAAATTCTCATGTTGGATCATACGGTAGATGTTTGTAACACTTTATATCCGCCAATTGTCGCTGTATCTCCTTAATATAGTCAACCCTGTTGAGCAGAACCACCGCACCACCTTTATCGGCCAGCCTTATAATGAATTCCTTATTATCCTGTAAGGATTTCACAGCATTTTTAGGGCAGACATTAAATTGGAAAAACTTATTCTCACTTTTCAATCATTGTCGCATAATATCGCTCTTTACAAGCCTAATATAGGTGTCAATAAATGAGTTGGTCAACGGAGGTTCAAAAGAAGATTTTTTATTATGAGTGGTATCAAACTCAGCAAAAAAGTCACGACGCTGGAAACTCTGCAAGTCCACCTCTAGGTCAAAACGATCTGGGCAATATATTTCATCAAAGGAAAGTCCTTTGTTAAGAATCTCGATTTCAGAACTATTAGGTTGATAAGAATATATTATATCTATTATATCTATATATAAATTATAGACTGTCACTTAGATTTGTGTATGTTTTTTTGATCCATACTTGTGCTTCCTCCCGCCCCTGCGTCTTGACCTTTTTTGTGGAGACTGCGTGTGGCAATGTCTTCCCTCAAAAAAACGGGACTTATTGGATCTACCCTTCTGTGAACATACCGAATCACTTTGGGATGCTTGGGACTCCAAATTAGTGAAAAATCTATCCGCAAAGACACGTGGTTGGCGTCTATTGAAGGCGGATGGATGGATAGATAGTGTGTGTGTGTGTGTATAAATAAGAATAAAATTGAACCAACACCTTAACCTAACACATAAATTATCTACATTTTTACTTTTCCTTAAACTGAGGGGCAACTCAGGGGTCAACTCCCTCACAGTCATCAAGATGTGAATAATTCCCTGCCTGCCACATAACCTTAATGATTGGTCACAGCAGCTGTAATACAGGCCAGGAAAGTCTGTGATTGCATTCTGTATTTCACAATTCCCCTTAGGTCACCCTCAGCTTTGCCTTTGTAATAGAGGCCAAGGAAGACTGCATGACTGCTGTATGTCAGAGTTCCCCTCAGGTCACCCACCAGTGCAGTGAATAAAGCACAGATTATCACCTGTTAATATGTTTTCCTCGACTCCTCCATGTCAGCCGTAACACCTGGGTTATATCCACCTCCTTGGAGCCAGACAGGAAGGAAGAAGACTGTGATCTGTGAATAGTATATACATCTATCAGTGTAGTACATTGGAGTGATTATTGTGCAATAGCATTTTTCTGTTCTATGTTTAGAGCCATAACTAATTGTTTTTGCCTTTTGGGCAAAAATAAAAACTGGCGCTCCCTTGAGATTTAATATCATCAACTTAACCATTACCCCCTTTCAAATTTGCATTGTGTGCAATCACTCACTCGCATACCCTTAAACCCCTTTCACACCGCCGCCAAAAACCCAGGAATCAGCAAAAACCTGGGTATTTGGTGGCAGTGTGAAACGTCCACTTCCGGTCGACCCAGGACTTCGACCCGGCAAAAGAGAAGTTTTATTCCCGGGTCCTACCCGGGAAGGGTGGCAGTGTGAACAGTACAGGGTTGTTTCCAACCTGGGTTTTTGCGCATTGTCACCTGATTGGATGCAGAAACAGGCAGCATGTGATGATGTCAGCATATGCGGCCATTCCTCAGATAAGAAGATGGCGCATTGGAGGGAGGATGAGATTGTGGAGCTTCTCAACATTCGAGGTGAGGAGGCTATCAAAGAACAAATATCAGGCACCGTAAAAGATGCACATATCTATCACACTATTTCAAAGAAGCTGGAGGAGCGTGGAATAATTAAGACGCAACAGCAGGTTGTAAACAAGCATATAGCTTCAAAGAAAAAGCTCACAAAAGTACATGATGAACATAAAAAGTGTGACAGTGGGAGAATACATTGTCAATTTAATTATTTCTTTATTATTTGGAGTATTAAATGTAAATATTTTATTGTATATAGGGGTATTCAATGTCATTATTTCTTTATTGTTGAAAACAACCCTGGACCTTTCACATTGCCCCCTTCTCGGGTAGCACCCGGGAATAACCCTTCTTTTTTGCTGGTTCGAAGTCCCGGGTCGACCTTAATAAATAGGTGAATATGCCATTCGGGATACTTCACCCATTCACTTTCGCAATTTGCTATATCCCTCCGCCGCTGGTGTTGCCGAACCAGGGACAGGTGAGTAAACTATCTGTGCGGCGTAGGGAGGGATAGGGTCAGGCTGCAGGGGAGGGAGTGTTAGGGTCAGGCTGCCAGGAAAGGAGGGTTATGGTTAGGGTTAAAATTAGAAAAAGGAGTGGGGGGCTATTTTTACTCACCATATCGGAGCACTAAGCTTTTAGTGCTCCATGAATTGATTGCTATAAGTCAGAGGCATTTGCAATTGAAATCCCAGCCAGTTCGCAAGGAGGAGGAAACAGCTGATTCGAAATTTGGACTGGAGCCCCACACCCTATGGTGGTGATGTGAAAGGGGTATGACTGTGCACCTAAACATTAATTTAATTCCTTAATGCAAGAATTTGGAACAAGCAACTAAGGCTGCAACTACCAAGTAATTAACTGTAGATGTAGGTGTCATTGATAAAATATATAATTCTTGTAAGGTCAATCAATTGCACTAATACAAACAACAAATACTGGCCTAGAAGAAACAATTTGCAGATAGAGTCAGAATAAACAGTAGTAAAATTCTTCTAAATTACAACGAATATTAGCCTTATTGCCAGACACATACTATAGTTAACAGGCAGTGTCTATGCTGAGCCGATTTGTCATAGCGCCAACAAATGGTCCAGATACATTTTCAATAAACAGATCAGGTAGCAGGCTTCCCTGATACGACCAACGCTGTGCAAATCCAATAAGGAAGTTTGGCCCGATGATCTGGCATTGCGCATACAGTTATATAAATACAATAAATAAGTGAATATCATGTTTAGTTCCCTCTGTCTTTACAAACATTGCCAAAATGGCAGATGTCATAACAATCATGCAATGACTTTTGTAAATAATACAAGGATACTAGGGACAATGATAAGATGACTGCCACCGCAAAGGAGTTGACAATGCCAGATGGGGTCATTAAGTCCTAAAATTTCATACATTCACCTATTAAAATAAGTAGCAACAAATATATAAACAAAATGGGATAGGAATAGAATTATTTTACTTGATGCAAATGTGACTACTGAAAATGTGCCTTTCTGACAAAATGGAAACCTTACTAACAGCTCGGGGAAAGAACGGAAACTCTACTTATAGCCCATGGGAAAGGCCCACTATATATATATCTTTGGCGAGATGTGGCAAAGACAGAAGCAACATCACCAAAATTCTTATCCCACTATATTACTTATGTAATCCATGCTGGTGTGGACTGAAAGCCATATTTTCAGATTTAAAATCAAAAGAAAACAATCTCTAGTCACATCACTTACCATTACTATTTCTGTTTATCTACTGATAAGATTTAATATTTTGCTCCTCAGTTATTGTTGTATACATAAGATACAGGACGGCACAAAAACTATCACCACACTTGATGTTAGCTTTTAGTTGCATGAATAAGCAAAACAGCCACAGCATTTCAAGGCTCTAAAGGTCCTGTTTTCAAACATAAACAAACATGATGAAAACTTTGGGGTGTGGGTGTGTATATGTTTTTTTTATTATAATTTTTTTAAATAAAATCACTTTATAAAACACTGGCTTCTTTATACATATGTTAGTGACATGAAAGGCATTAAAACATTATCAGATTTAATCATTAATAATTGTAGGAAACCTCTGTCAGCTCACATTATTTGGATTGCTTAGAAATAAGGAAATTTAAGATCTTTCACAACTTTGGATAGCTCAAAAGTAAAAGATATTCCATCACCACCATTGGAAGCTATAAATAAGCCACACCTGGAGATTCACAGTCTACAGTATCAAACTATAGCGAGATGGTGTGAACTTGGACAAAAAAAAACCCAGAAAGCTCACGTACTTGGAGGGAAGGTTTTCATCTGTGTTTCACGGTCAAGAACTATGCCATTTGATACACCAAAACTCTCTTCATTACCAGGTTCATTGTGTACTATTTTACATGTTGTTGGCTTTTTCAAGTCATTTTCTAGTAGTAACCTTGACTCTAAATCATTTGCATAAGGTGCTTCAGAGTAGACCTCTAATGCGTTTCTACCATTGAGATTTTGTTTTGACTCCTGTAAGTATACTTTTGAACACCTACTTTTAAAAGATAATTCCATACTACTTGACATTACAGAGGATGGATCATTGAAACCATGGCCTGTAGGTGAAACAGGAGCCTCATACAGGTTAGCAGAACTCTCTTGTGTTTTTGAAACCGGGTGAGTAACTGCACGTATAGTTCTCCTCCTCTTGGTCTTTGGCGAATCCTGC
>WWET01000396.1:681638-710081 GCA_011038615.1 Limnodynastes dumerilii
CCGTACTAGCGACGGCGGCCGTAGCTCTGGATCAGGCCCTATGTTGCTATGGCTCTGTTCTGCGCATCCCTCGTGGAAGAACAAGGAAAAGACAAGGTGCCAGGCCCTAGTGCAATAACGTTTTATTTCAAAGTGATATAAAAAGTGGTTTCTATAAATAGATACTCACAATATGAGTTATTGTAACAATCATATTAAGGTGTCTTTCAATTCTCGGACAACACCATATAGTAACCTTTCTGGGGCAGTGGCCAAAAGTCCCTAGGTTATGTGAATGGGTTGCTAGAATGAAGATTAGGATAACATGCTAATCCTCTCTGGGGTCTTTTAGGGTTAGGGTCTGGGGAAGAGAGGGTTAGAGTTTGTCTCTGGAGAAGGGAGGGTTATGGTCATGGAAGGGTAGGGTTAAGGTTAGGAACAGGCTGCAGGTAGGGGAGTCTAGATTTAAGCTGTGGGGATGGGAGACTTTGGGTCAGACAGCAGTGAGTGGAGTCTTAGTGTTAGGCTACAGGAAGTATTCGTGTAAGGATGCGGGAAGTGGAGTCTTGGGGTTAGGCTGTAGGTTAGGGAGGGTTAAGGTCAGGCTGTGGGGAAGGAAGGGTTAGAGTCATGTAAGGGGGGGTTAAGGTAAGGGTTGGGGTTAGAATTATACTTACCATTTGAAACTCCATCTTCGGTGCTCTAAGGATTGTTTGCTTTGCCTCTTCGAATTGATTTCCCAGCCAACTATGCAAACACTCCGCTAATCACGGCACTTGCACGAATGTAGTACTGATATTAATATATACTTGTATCTTAAGCTTTCTGACTGGTGTGAAAACAAAAGAGGCGTAATTCAGATGTCTGGGTGCAAAAAAGTGTGTTGTCACATATTGTAAATTGTTATACAAAGTCATAACATACCCACTTGTGACCACAACCACCAGTTCTTTTTTAATACACTACTTGAACTCTTTCCTCACTTCTTCCATCTCTGCAAACTTAATAATGCATTTCTAAATGCTGCTAATTGTAAAACAAAACCAATATAACAATGTATTCTAATAAGGTTATTACTACATATGCAAAGAATGTCTTCAATTTAAAAGTTCCACAATGTTTACTAAAAGTGGTACCAGGGGATTATGCAGAGCAATGAAAATATTTTCAAATCACATCACCTCCGAGTATTACGCCTTTTGCATTTAGCAGTCTGCTTTTCATGGTCTTATAAATGTAAAACCACAGTAATTAATGAAAATATATGTACAAACTAAAGCTTTTCATTTGCAATGAGTAATTCTTTTAATATCACTAAGGAAGCACAGGCATACTTTCATATTATATTAGCACACACAATTGTGTTTTAATAATACCACTTTTCTCCTATATAGTGATCAAATACACAATTAACTAGTAGAGCAATGTAGGCACAATTCATTTCTTTAATGAAATAGCATGGCACCTTGGGCACTGGGATATAAAATTACTTTTAGGAGGTCATGCAGAGTTTGCACCTGCTCTTGATCTGATGTCTACCACTTCAGAGGAAAGTTTCTTAATTATGACTCTGTTCTCCTCAATCAATCAGTTTGGTACAGTTGAAATCCCTAATTAGTTTAAAGCCAACTGCTACAGTGGAGATTTTTTCTTTCCACAATATGTTGTTCCCTGCTTTGTGGTTCAACCAATTTGATATGTGAACTGTCACCAATAATAGAAGCACTGTGCTGTCTGTTTAACTCACTAATACACCATAAAACTAACCATTCTCAATCAAATATTTCAATGAAATAAATGTAAATACTATTCTTCCCAATCCGTAACAAGTTATCATAAGTGGTTCGTTTTATTTTGTTTTTTTTATATACATTAGTTGTTTGTGTTTATACAGAAGAAGCGGACAAAGAATTTCAGCATCTATTAAATTTATATCAAAAACATGCTTTGTCTAGCTGCCCACAAAGGGCCTGTTTTAATTGCCTGTGAAGACGGGAAAAATCGCTTTGTGAGCCTATTCCCATTTATCTAAAATCAAGAAATCCGCTATGTAAAATCATAAAATCATGCGATCGGAGATCACAGGCAATGGAATCAGGCCCAAAGAGTTCTATAAATTCAATGGAATGCAAGAAAAAAACTTATAAACAGCAATAAAAATTCAAGAACAATAAATAATCAGATATAACATACACAGCACACACACACACACATATATATATATATATATATATATATATATATATATATATATATATATTATTCGGAGGGCAGAAAAAATGGCAAATTATGAAGTAAACAATTGTTTGCTTCGTATTTTGGCAGTTTACTTTTATAATATACCCCAAAATTTCTGATCAAATACATAACATTTATTTAGGGTTTCCTCGATAATTATGTGCTCAATAATGGTCTCTGCTGTATGCCTGGCAAAAAATTTGAGATTTTGTTTTTTATTCTTTAAAAAGTGTGTGTAACAATAAATAAAGTAATATCTTCTATCTGTATACATCTTTCTATTCAGGGTCGAGAATACACATCAGATATGGCAAAAATATATTCCATCAATGTTACCAATACGAAGGATGGTGTTGCGTCATGGTGCCAGCCATGTGCTACAGGCACTGATTCTCAGTGCATCTCCTGCCCTCCTGGACACTACATTGACAAGAAAACAAGCAAGTGCATCTCATGCCCAGTGAATACTTATCTCCAATCCCACTTACCGTTTGGTGTAGAAACTTGCACACCATGTGGTCCAGGAACAAAGAGCAATGATGTAAGGGAAATGATTTGTTGTTTTATGTTGCAATATGCAGCAAGATCTAAGAAACACAAGTGACTTTGTTTAATATAAAAAAGCCGCCTAGCTGATATAGTGAGGTATTATCACTTAGCTTAAGTACCTGAATGTTTCTTTACTTTGTTGATATTCATTTTTTCACAAGATATTTAAGTTAAATATTAAAATATGAATTAACTAGTAGTGTAACTACAATTGGTGCAGGGAATGTGGCTGCTATCTGACAGGAGGAGAGAGAGGCCTGTGGCAGCCGCCCCCTCATCTTAGAACTCTAAATAAGGTGTCAGAGGAAGCTTACAACAGCGCTTAGCACTACATGTATGAGCTATTTATAAACAGTGCTCACCTGAGGGCAATGTGCAGAGAGGTCTCCAGCATCAACTACGCAAACTTAGCCACGTCTTCTTTCTACAGGCCCAAGCTGGTCAACTTCTGGCCCTGGAATTAATAATATACTGTTAAAAACTGTAAATGACAAAAAAACAAACCTAATCTGCCACAGTGCCATAGTGTGTGGGCAAATGTATTTATCATACATATAATTATAAAAAAAAATAGCTTCATGTTTCCTACTTCACAAGAGAAAAAATGACTGGCTGCTCTCTACAAATATCAGGAATCTGAGTGTTGCCAACAGGGACATATCTGTTACAGTGAAACCACCTACCTAGGTGTGGAGTTTAACTAGTTGCCTGGTCTTCACTAGAGCCCCCGATGGGGGGGGGGGGGAGAGTCTTAGCGGGTGGCTTCTAGTAGGGCCATCAACACAATGCTAAAAATTCCTTTATAATTGTAGTATTGAGAACCACTGTTTTCAGGGGGCGTGATTCTCACATGCTTTCTGTCAATGGCTCCTCCACAGTTAGGGAAATCCCATTAACGTTCAAAGTCTTCTGCAACTCTATGCCACTCCTCTGGGTTTTGGGGCAACTGCAAAACAAAAATAACACATTATTACACTTGCCATATTTGTTTTTTAGTGTACACATACTGATCTCCATTGTATTGTTATTTTTTCAGCCCTCTGTTTTCAGCGAAGTACCCTCAACATCACAAGTCATGGAGGAAAGCAGCCGTTCCCCAAACAGAACACCACAACAATGCGCCAAAAGAGGAAGGGAAACACCCCGTCTGTCTGTGGACCCCAATGATGCCGTGACCACTCGGGTGTTGGAAACGGCAGAGAAATTCTTCACCCAAAAGACCACGGACAGATATTACGCATGGTGGTGTACGCCAGCACATTAAGGGCCTTGGCCTTGAACACTAAGTGTGCTGATGATGCAGAGAGGCTCATGAATGATGTTCTCTACAGGGCCAAACGGAAGAGGTGACAAGCGGCACCTACCTGGCCAACATTATGGGGAGGGGGGGGGGGTTATGAGAAAATGACAGAATGTCTTTAAACATTTTGCTGACACATGATTGGGTTTAATTGTTTAAGCTGGTTTGACTTTAAAATGCCCTATAAAATCAATCGTGAGTTGTCAGTAAGTTTATGGATGGTTGGCAAGGCCGCTTAGTGACAAAATACATTCCAAAAGACCAATTCTCTGGCAACAGCTATGAGCCAAATGAGTCTAACTAGCATTAAATTGTATGCACAAATGTCTATAAAGGAGATGTTCTCTATTTGTGATGCACAAGAGGGTTGACCTCGCCAGATATATCAAACTGACATTAACTCTTGTTTCAAGTTCAAATAATGCTTACTAAAAAGCATGACATATAAGCCGAATCCTGTCTAAGCTGCAATGACACATTAGCTGATTGTAAATCTGCGCAATTCATATGATAACCATCTACATCTATAAATTTATTCTGTTAACTGTAAAAATGTTTAAACATTTTTCATGACATTATTATTGAGCTATCTGTTTCACTTCATTTATTTTAAATCCATTGTATTTATGATTAACTTTCTTCAATTTGTAACCTGACAGTGTTTGGGTATACTTGTAAGGGTTTAGTGTGCAACTAAAAAGAAAGATTTTATATGGTCTTCACAATGGAAAATGGTGCTCCCAAAGGCATAGTAAACCGTAGTTTGATTCAGTTATAACATTGATGAATAGCTGAAAGTTATCCAAGGTAACTTTCATGGACAATGTTATCATTACAACAGTTCTGCAATAGCTTGGATGAAAGACTCATGTGAAAGTTGAAGAGGCTAATTCAGACAGTTGTAAATATTACATCTCTGTAGTACCATGTTAAACTGCAGGGGAGGCAAATTCAAGTTGTGAAAACAAAATTAGAGTTGAGAGATGACATTCCATAGCTTATTTCTAAATTACAAACGTAACATAATCCTATGCAGACTAAGAATAATATTTGCAAAATCAAAGTATATTCCCTGCTGGCAATAATTTCTTTCTTTATTTATTTATTTGCACGCTTCACAATGCAACATAATTTGTCCAGGTAAACACTTGTACCTGTTTCTGCTATTAAACTGGGTACACACTGGCAGGTGTATTCAGAGAACCGTTTTCACGGGGAGTTCTGTGCGTATTTTTAGGATCGTATCAACTGTGCATGCGTAATAACTTTATTTATGTAAGTTACGTTGAATATACGCTTTCAAGTGCTTTAGCATGTGCATCGCACTTGGGTACATACGTGTGGATGGGCGGCGTATAAATCCATACTTTCAAATTTAAATAAAAGTGGGTGGGGGGAGGCATTTAAATGAACGCATGGAGGCGTTGTTATAAAGAATTGCACGGACGGAGCAGATATACGCTCGTAAGTACACACAGAAAGAACATAGTTGTCTAGGGACTCGTGAGTCACTGACAGCACATCCGGGAGAGGGAAGTGTCAGGCTTGTTGGTGGGTGTTTCCTTGCTCCGCCCGTGCATATAATTGCGTACATAAAAAAAGGATCTCTGAATACGGCCCTGGATGTTTTTTTTCACCGATGTGACATATGTAATAATATTACTTACAATATGAGGTCCTGGTTAGTGTAAAAATGTATCTGTACACACTGAAATGATTTAGTGGTGCATCTGTGTAAATCCTTTTCTCATATTTTTGCCAAACAGAAATGTACATGTGCACTCCCACAGAGATGTGACCCTAGTGCAGGAGAAGGAAGAAAAACTCTTGCTAATTGTTGACATGAAAATGAGCATTTTCCAAAAAGCAAACGATCCAATATTTCTAATGATTCTACAGCATTGTTGCACTGTACACACACTGCTAACATGTTGCTTGAAAATGGTGTGCAATCTGCACAATAATGGTCAGAAAAAAACCTCAGTGTGTAACCAGCTTTACCCTCAAACTCCGAGTTAACTAACTGATGTACAGTAAACATGTTCTTTTTACAGATGACCAGGACCTTTGAAAATTTTTGACCATTGCAAAAGTAAAAATTAAGGTAACCCTATGAGCACTGGAAATCAGGCAGATATTCCAAGAACACTACACATAATAACTACAGCAAGAAACATTCTTGTCGCTCTCTTTTGACCAATATTCAACTATATTAATAATTTCATTGCCCTGTACTGCAGTTATGCAGTCATTTCAAATGTTTTTTAATTGACTGTTTTTTATATATGTACCGTGTTTTTCTCTCGCCTTGGTCACAAGCATCCAGCATAATCATAATTATTATTATTATTATTATTATTATTATTATCATTATTATTATTATTATTATTAATAATAACGTTTATTTATAAGGCACCACACGGTATCTGCAGAGCCTGACATTGGCAATAGTTACATATACAACACAATTAACAGAAAGGTTACAAATTCAAATAAATAAGGAATACAATATAAGTGAAATGCAAAAATTTAATCCAGTACAAAAGTAGCATGCTTTTTGTTGAGGTTGGATACTCTCAAGTTCTTTGTTCAGATAGGACTGCTGCTTATTTTCCTCTTATCTATACCTGACATATTAAAGAGTGAGGTGAAGGGTTCTTATGAGTACATTTTCCGCCTGCGCGGGTTGTTAAAAATTACAGAGAGAGATGCTCTATAAGAAAAAGCCTGAAGTCTGAGAAAAAACCTCAAATTTAAATAACCCTATAACAAGGCCAAAATATTAGTTTCATTTTCATGTAAAAAGATCAAGAGGCAGAGTAGATTATGCATAAAAATCTAAATATTACACTTGATCAATAACACATATGTAAAAATCCTTTAGGAAGCTGTTTTAAGTTTATATTATTCAATAAAACAAAACACCTGATTGTTTTAGCCAGGAAATACTGTCCAGAAACAGTCTAGGGCCCTAGCAGAACTCTGGTGTTATATGCGCACCAGTGTTGCAACAGACCAGGTAAATATATTTTTGTAATAAACCATATCTGAGTTAATGCTATATTGTAGATAGTCCATAGCTTTATTATGATAACCTGAACTTGAAATACCACCAACAACAGTAAAGGCAACAACGTTATGTACCTAGGACGATGTATTATTTCAGATATTTACTAAATAATGACATAACCTGTTGAAACCAAAATAATACCTCTTTAAATGATGGTTTATTAGAAAAGGAAGAAGTTTAATGTATTAGTTGTTCTGTCAGATTTTGAATCAATAGTTTTAGCAATGTGTTGCTTGCATGCAGTTTCTAGTAATAGGCAAAGCTCTTCTGTCAGGAGAAATAATTATTTCACTTCACCCTGGGATTTGTGTGTGAAAGGAGATAGATCAAAATATGGAACAAGGAAATCAATAAGGTACATGATGAAAGCATTTTTCATGCAAAACAGGCAAGAACAAGGACTTATTCAAGAAAGATGGGCATAAATTCCTCATGGGATATGTTAGTAAATGCTTTTTACACTTTATTGATGACACAAACGTCTTTAACATTCTGTGAAGTCTAGTTTAGAAATGAGCTTGGTGTTCACTTTCTGAAATGTTTTATCTTCTTTTAGGCCTACCAGATCTCATAAGTCAGCTTCAAAACACAACAATGTTGGATAACCTAGTAAATTGGCCTTGGATATCTTTAATTAGCATAATTGCAGGGGATTAGCTTTGAAAGTTAAGGGCGATGTCAATCAATAATATCTCTTAGCAAAAATGTTTAGAGTAGGTACCACTTTAGTGAATTATATATTTTTCACTGCTGTGGGCTCATGTCAACTGTTTATGTCTAGTGTTAAGGATGTTGCAAAATGATGGTGGTTGCAGAAACATTAAAGAAAACGCAACGCGTGAGCCAAATAATAATAAAAAAACTGATCAATATATATTATTCCCAAGAAGTGCAAACAGTTGATTATGCATTAAAATTGCAATGAGTAATAGAAAATCAGCCAGGGAACATCACAATTCAAGAAGAGAGTATAAATATAAATCATAAAGAAAACTTCAAAATAGCTTGTATATGTTGTGTGCTACCTGTTTCTTTCTTTTCTTTATTGTTGTCTCTATTTTATTACATTTTTACTACTGCAGATTATTTAGTATAGTATAAATTTATAATGGCTTTCTCTTTAATAGCAGCTTTTATTCAAGTAAACAGTATGTTAGTAATCATTATATATCTCATCACTTTAATTCAACACATTAGTTTAATTCATTATAATAGATCAAGAGATTTGACCTAATTTTTTCTACACTTTTGTTAGATCCAACAGAATCTGTTGTTTTGGGATCCAGTTGTTGACATTTTGGATCTATGGATAAATTAAATATTGTTAGATTTATCTATTTAATTATATTCCTCTGATGCTATAGGTTTTATTTATTCATAAGCTGAGATGGATAGAATCCCCATATACATTTTTATTTTACATTTTAGTAATCTGCCTCCAATAACATCAAAGTTTAAATACCAGAGATATTTTTTAAATAAATAATGTTTTATTTTGTTCACTTGCATCAAAAACTAATCAACCACAGGTTCATTAGATCTTAAATAATGTTTATATTATACTGTATTTATTTTGTATAGTACGTATATAAACCACAATGCTTGTGATCATGTCAAATTATTTTTTCTTTAGTTATCTGTTAAGCAATTCCCTGCCTGCTCAGTAGTACAATAAAAGGTTGCCTTGCATGCTTACATATATCTCTATAGAGAACTTAGATATGCAGGAAACTTAATTCCTGAGCAATTTAATCATTTAATACAAATTCTTTTTGTCTCACTTAATAATATATTGAATTGTGGGTCCACCGGGCTGCTTTCACATAGCTGACTCAATTCTATTACAGACAGTAATCCAGCTGCAAATCTCTCACAGCTACTTGTTATGTCTTTCAAGGTTCTAGATTCTTACAAAATGATGTGCTTAGCTTGCTAGCACTCCTATTTAATACACTTAAAGCATAGATAGTCCATTTCTAAATGGACTTTCACCTCTGCCTGATACACAAAGTCTTTAGCATGTGATCTTATCCTAATAATAAAGACATCTTTATTGTAACTATTACTAGGATACAGGGATATTTGCTTAATCTAATGCATGTTATATTTTAGTTTACTACTACAGCTACTGTACTCTACTGTGATAAAATGTAATAAAGAAGTATCCATAACACAGCAGTAATGCCAAGGTATTCTTTACCATATGGCATTTTAAGATGGATTTTTTTTTCTTTTAATTAAGTATACCTGAAAACTGCTTGAATCCCATAGGGGAATAATGTCATCTAAGTACTTCAGACGGTCAAAAGGAGATAATGTTAAATGGCCAAAAGAGTAGGGAAAAGAGGGGAAAAAACCTTTTTCTTTAGATATCTACAGTAAATGAAATTAGGGATGGGTAAGACTTTTTAGATACTATTCACAACAGAAAGAGATGGAGGAAGAAACCACAACCAAGCTGCAAGAATATTAATAGAAAGTTGGTAGATACAAGTGCATTCATTGAGAATATCATAAAATGACTCTCACAACTGAAAATGAACAAATCAGCAGGGATATAACATAGACATTTCTAAGATTAAAATGTCTACTAATAAGCCGTTACGAATTCCAGTGTCAGCATTGAAATCCAGCAGATGCACAGCTGTGGAGACATATAAGTGCTACCAAGTGGTCCAACTCCTAAGATATAGCAATTGGTAAGTAATTGGACATAGAGGGAGAGATTAAATTTAAGTGTGAGCTTCACAAAGCAATTAGGAAATTAAAATGTGCCATAAGCTTAAAGGTAGAGCCCCTTTGCGCCTAAATGCAATACACATTGTAACAATATAGCCCACAGTTTTGCACTGAGATATTTTAAATGTGGGAATTTTGATGAGCAGATACCCAAAATCCAGGTTAGATGTTTTAGATAAGTTAAGTTGTGATAAAATATGTAAAGGATATTTTTTGAATAAATTTAATTCTTCTCTTTTTATCATTCGTTAGGTTTTCAGTGTCTATACGTACACACAGAAAACCGGATCCAGACTTATGAAAAGGGGTTGGCTCGGCAAGCACCCACAGAACATGTACAAGCTCCACATTCCTAGGACAGATCTGTATCCAGTCTTGTGTCCTGGCACCATTTCTGATGGAGATTCGGGAAGTGGAAACCATTTTGGCTGTGTGGGAGAGGGCAGATATGCAGATTGCCCTTTGTACCATAAGGACTTCCATGCCATCTCCATTTAAAGTAAGGACAGTGCAGAAGTTTTAAGGTAGGGTCTACGTATAGCATTTCTGTAGCCACCACTTGCCCACATGGAAGGCTGGATCTAGCATCAGAGTTAAAAATGAGCAAGAGGAAAGACCTTGCGCTAATCAGGCTGCAGGATGGTAATAAACAAGGGGATTCTACCTACCCCTAAGAGTAAAATATAATAAAAAATGTTGTTAAAAGCTTCCCGCGCTCTGAACCCTAAAATGATCCGGGCAACAGTGTGGTGTGCAAGAAAACTCACTAATCAGAAACACAGTCCATAAAGCAGTTTCACACAGTTTATAGTGCAGGCAGCTAAGTCACTATATATATGTGATTGAACAATGAATCCTATATGTTTTCTCCTTGGTCTCTCAGGTATAGAAAACAAGAGAGAAGAAAAACATAGTGTGATACGTTTCAAGGAAAAAATGTATTAGCATAAAAAACATTAAACATTAATACCAATTAAAAATGCTTTTAAAAGGTAAAATAATATAACCAGCTGTACATAAAAACCCCCCTGCGTGCCAGAAGTCCAGACCGATGGATGGTGTAACAGAATCCCTGCAAAGATGGCCCGGATATCCACTCTTGCAGGGAACGATCGTGGCGCTGGATGGCTTGCGGTGAGGTCTCTAATGTCTGCTGCTTGTCGGCTCCACTGACGCGTTTCCAACCCCTTCTTTGAAAAAGAACCCCGGAGGGTTGGAAACGCATCCCTGGAGCCGACAAGCAACAGACATTAGAGACCTCACCGCAAGCCATCCAGTGCCAAGATCATTCCCCGCAAGAGTGGAAACCCGGGCCATCTTTGCAGGGATTCTGCTACACCATCTATCGGTCTGGTACACAGGGGGGGGGGGCGGTTATATAAAGCTGGTTATAATATTTTACTTTTTAAAAGCATTTTTAATTGGTATTAATGTTTAATGTTTCTTATGCTAATACATTTTTTCCTTGAAACGTATCACACCATGTTTTTCTTCTCTCTTGTTTTCTATACCTGAGGGACCAAGGAGAAAACATTGAGGATTCATTGTTCAATCACATATGCACACCACACTGTTGCCCAGTTCATTTTAGGGTTTGGAGCGCGGGAAGGTTTTAACAACATTTATTACTAGCATCAGAGTTGCTATGCTCGGAGTTCCTTGTGCAATGAGTTCACACCAATATAATTGTTATTTGAAAATGTTATTTCTTGATTACAAGCTTTATATTGCAAGACCTCTGCTGTGGCTTAATTATGGATTTGATTTAACCTAATCTCTTGATTTTTACAGTTCATACTGGTAACTATCACCATTTTTATGTATCTGTCTAAAGATAGATTCTATCTCTTTTTAAATATTTTTTAAATCTAACTACTTCAATTAAACTGGATGTGATAATTAACTGCCTTAGTCTTGATCTTGCAGACTATATTGAAATTTTCTTTATCATCTTTATATAGTATGCGATGATTATCTTGTTATACATGTGACTGATTATTTTCCTTTGCGTTATAATGCATTGCATTATATATTTTTTATGTGTATACTAAACTTTTATCTCTTCTAAAATTGTAAAATACGTCATTCACTGCTGTGCATAATTACCATACATTTACAAACACACACACACTTTTCACATTAATAACAAGTTCCTGTGTGGGACTCACTAATTATGACTCCTACTGGCAGGCCTCTGTTGCTATGACAAATAATGAACTGTTAGATTTGCATGTGTTTGCTGGAAAAAGCCTCCTTTAATGAATGTAGTATGTGCGCTTTGAGAATGAGCCATACTGAGATTGAAATTACGTTTGCTAGACATATTTACAGCTTAATCTGTTTTATTGACTGAAATAAACTTTTACACTGTATACAGAAGGAGTATACACAGCACATGTCTGTTAGCCAATTGAAAGGTTTTTTTTATACAGCTCTAAGCCAATAGACATAGGCTGAAGCAAGTATATTCAATCAAATATGAACCTGATTTGAAAGCCCATTTGCAAAAAAAGCATAATTTTTTGCTTCAGATAATGTCAGAGATTAGCTGGTAACTTTTATCCTGGGGGGTTAAATAAAAGTAAGTGGCCCTGGAAGTTCAATCCCTCCCCAATACACAATATAAAATCAGACCCCAAATTGAAAAAAAATCATAACTTACCCCTCCTGTGAGGCTATGCTATCTCTTCACATGCTTGCCTACAGTAAATGAGTATCAGCATTCTGATTGGTGGATAGCTCCAGCCATCCACCAATCAACATGCTGACAGTCATTCACTGTCTGACTGCCAGCTAAGAGATAGCTAGAAAATGCTGCATGTGATCCACAGCCAGAGAATCATCTTTCTTTGCCTGTCTCTCAGCCGATAGTCCTATCAACTGCACAATACATGGTTTGTGGCCTTAAGCAACAGCCTGCCCCCTGGGCCAGCCAACCCCTGAGCTCCATTTTCTTGGTAGCTGCTCAGGATGAAAAGTCAAACTGTTTAAAGTCAGGATCCTAAACATATACAGTGTTTGTTTAAGGTGAAGGTAGAAGGGCCTATTGTGGAATGAATTATAGGAGAAATTATAAATATCCATGGCAAGATGTGCGGAGGGATTGGAAAATGGAAGTTCTTCAACAAGGGCCATTGTCTGTGTGTAAAATGGCTGGTCCATTACACAATTGTATCTAGATATTTTAGTGTCCTATGTGAGAGAGAGCTTTGGCACCCCCATTTATTGCCTTATTTTATGGCGTGACTACTGCCAAGCACAGCAGTGCCTATATCTTTCAAAGAACTTCTCTCCTCGTTTGTAAATTATTTTTATTTTTATTGACAAAACAGAATATTGGCACAAGTACTTTTTTTTTTGTACAATAATGACAGTATTTCAGTTAAAACTTAAAATATATGGACTATCAATACAAGCATTCAATGGAGGACATTGCCTAAGCGAGTGTGTACAGTTTTACAAGTATTTTCCGCGTACTTAAAATGAAAAGCTTATAGGTATCTCTATTTCTGTTTTCGTTTTTTTATTTTTAGTATGCATGTAAGTGAAAAACAAGAACAAAAAAAAAAGAGGCAAGGGGAGAGGGTGGGGTTAGGGCAGGGCAGGGGTATCTCTCCAGAGGAACAAGCACAACAGCTAATCGTGTGGTTTGCACAGATAGCTTGGTTAGCTTTGGATGGTGGTCGCCTCGACAAAGGTGTAATGGTCATGGGAGTTAAGCGTCTAATGGCAGGACTATCAGGAAATTTTGAGAGCCGTCAGAGGGGGTTAGGTAAGCTAATTTCCTTGTGGTGGGGCTATTGATGTAGATTGCCTGAGCAGATCCTTATATCGATCAGTAGTCTTAAACTCCAACCAGCTATACCAAGTGTTCCGGTATTGCGCATAGCCTACACCTGGTTCCGAAAGAAGGTCATCCATCTCCTCATAGCTGGTGATCCTGGCAAACCACTCCGGGATGGTTGGGAGGTGAGAGGATTTCCAGTGTAAGGGAAGAATTGCTTTAGCTGCATTATTTAAGTGGTGAAGCAAGAACTGTTTGTATGTGGAAATCGGGTCTGATGCGTGATGAAAGAGCCAAAAAAGCGCGTGATCTGGGACTACCTCACCCGTTATTTCTCTGGATATTGAGATTACAGTGTCCCAGAAGGGCCTAATCTGAGAGCATGCCCACCAAATATGGAAAGGTGTGCCAGGGTCTTGATTACACCGCCAGCATAGGGGGGAATAGGATGGAATGAGCCTATGAAGAAGGTCAGGGCAGCGGTAGCACCTGGACAAGAGTTTATAAGAGGTCTCTTGGATCGTAACACAAACCGAACTTGCAGAGGAGAGCTGAAAGATTTTCATCCAAGCGCTCTCTTCAATGGGTGCCCCCACCTCCCTATCCCATGCCTCCGTAAACTTAGGGAGTCCTGGAAACATATCCTCTGTTAATAGGCCATATATTTTGGATATTGTGTGTTGTGGGTCCTGTTGTGTCGTACCTAGTTCCTCAAAAGGTGTTGCCGGACAACATTTTTTGGCATGTCCAGAGGACATCAGAAAATGACACACCTGGGTGTACCTCCAATATTCCCTTTGAGGAAGGTGCCAAGAGGACTGTAAAGTGGGGAAATTGCGCACCAAGAACTGGCCGACTCGCATCAAACCTGCATCTTTCCAATTTCGAAAAGCCAGCTGATCTTGACCTGGGGGAAAGGCTTTATTGGCCAATATTGAGGTGAGTGGGGAATGCAAAGATGAGATGTTGTTAAGTGTCTGTGAGCGATGCCAGCAAGTTAAAGTAGGGGAAATGGTTGGGTGGGATTGCAGAGTAGGGCTTTGTATCCAGGGCAAGAGAGTAATCGGAAAACCTAAGTGGTTCTCCTCTATCTGTATCCATTGTTTAGTTACCACTCCCCTCGTCCACTCCATCACTCTATTAAGGTGTATTGCTCGATAATAACCAGTAAAGCATGGGAGCGAAAGACCTCCTCTATTCCTGCTTCGCATGAGTACCTCAAGTTTGATCCTAGGGTGACGGTTCTGCCATATGAAAGAGCGAACCAGACCCAGAAGCTCCTTAAACCAGCTAGGGGGAATATGAATGGGAAAGGTTTGCATTACATATAGAACCTTAGGAAGCGTGTTCATTTTAAGTACATTGACTCTTCCCAGCCAGGAAAGGTGCAAATTTGTCCAAGAGTTTAGCTCTAATCGAGTTTTAGCGAGTAAAGTTAGCTGAGAATAGCTGTGATGGATCCGCTGTTATGTTTACTTCTAGGTATGTGAGGTGTGTCTGATGCCATCTAAATGGGAAAGTACACTTTAGTGAGTCAATCATGTCTGGGCTATTTAAATTGAGTGCTACCGATTTGGTGAAGTTAATTTTGAAGTATGATAATTTGCTAAATCGGTTGAACTCCTGAACTAAGGATGGGAGAGATTTATCCGGAGCAGTGAGGATGGCCAGGACATCGTCCGCGAATAGAGCTAGCTTATATTCCTCCGTCCCCACTTTAATCCCTGAAATTAGCCTCGCCAGCGCTTCCATACACAGCACAAAGATTAAGGGGGAGAGAGGGCAACCCTGGTGAGTGCCATTTGTGATGTGTATTGGGGAGGAGAGGGAGCCATTCACTCTGACTCTTACTGAGGGAGTTTTATATAAAGCAAGAATCTTGCGCAGACAGGAGGAGCCCAAACATAAGCGCTGCAGAGTGACTATCATGAAATTCCAATTAACCCTATCGAACACTTTTTTGCCATCCGTTGATAGTAAAATAGATGGGGTGTTCGTAAGGCTAGCCCTATAAACCAGATCAATAACCTTGGTAGTATTATCTCTCGCCTCTCTCCCCTCAATGAAACTCACTTGGTCTGAATGTATCACTTTGGGCAGCAGACTCTTGAGCCTATTTGCCAACATTTTGGCGTATAGCTTTAGGTCCACATTGAGGAGAGAGATAGGACGATAGCTGGCGCACAGGGAGGGGTCCTTTCCATCTTTTGGAATGACTACAATATGTGCTTCTAAGGACTGATTCGAGAAATTAGTGGATTCAGATATGGCATTGCAAGCACCCAGCAGAATTGGCATCAGGAGTGATTTGAAAGTTTTGTAATACCCAATGGTGAACCCATCTGGTCCGGGGCTTTTCCCTGTGGGGGATGTTTTAATAGCTTCCTCTAGTTCTAGGGGCGTGAAGGGTTTCTCTAGGAAGGCGAGGTCTTCAGCTTTAAACGAGGGGTATTGTGCTTCCTCTAGGTAGGACTGGATTAAGGACATCGATGGGGAGTGCTCTGAAGGGGCGTTACTTGGGGAGATATTGTATAACTTAGAGTAATACTCCTGGAAAGAGGCTGCAATGTCCTCTGTTTTATGTTGTAAAATTCCTGCACTATCTTTAATTGCGTGGAGGTATGATGCTGCCCTCTGCTTTTTAAGTGCTTGAGCGAGCAATTTGCCCGGTTTATTGCCCCCTACATAAAATTTACTGCGACACCTACGATAGTCTAATTTGATCTTATCGACCAGGAGGGAATTAAGCACTTTGTGGGCCTCTGTAAGTTCTTGGAGAGTGTCTGGTGACATAGAAGATTTATGGCGGGTTTCTAGGGATTTTATGGTGGCAAGTAGGGTGTCTTTTCAGGTGTCTTTCTGCTTGCGGATCTTTGAGCCGATCTGTATGCATTGTCACCTAAGGACGCACTTGTGCGCTTCCCACAATGTTACCGGGGAGATTTCTGGCGTGTTGTTAAAGGCCAGATAATTTTTGATGGCATCAGACAGCTCCTCTCTGTGACTGGCATCTTGGAGGAGAGAGTCATTGAATTTCCAAGGCCATTGTGTGGTGTGTGGTGTGTGCAAATTTAATCTAACATGGACCGGAGCATGGTCAGTCCATGCCATTATCCCTATCTCTGCTCCATCAAGTAGGCTGAGGTGTCTGTGGCTAAGAAAAATGTGGTCTATGCGAGAATAGGAATGATGACGAGGGGAGTAATTAGTAAAGTCTCTGCTTTCTGGGTGAAGAATGCGCCATGTATCAGCCAGTCTGGCCTAATGTAGCACATTACGTACCTCACGGTGTAATTTGTCAGGATGTGATGTGGTGTTAGTTGAAGAGTCTAAGCGTGGATCAAGATTCCAGTTGAAGTCCCCTCCGCAGAGCACCACCCCCTCCTGGTACTTTTCGGATTTGTGAAGGATGGATTTCAGAAAAGTATGTTGGTTTTTATTTGGGGAGTACACATTAATAATGGTGTAGGGGCACCCATGAAGAGAGCACCTGAGAAGTAGGACCCTCCCAGCTACTAAGCGGCGGGTTTCCAGAATTTGAATGGGAAGGTTTCTTGAAACTAGGATGGCAAGCCCAGCTGACTTATTGTCTGGATTATTGTTATAGATTGTGGTAGGAAAATGTTTACTAGTCAACCGGGGAGTCGATGGAGAGACCTTCAAGTGTGTTTCTTGTATGAGTGCTATGTCCGCCCTGACACTTTTTAGGAACCTCAAAAGTTTTGACCTTTTTTCGGGTATGTTGAGGCCATTAACGTTTAAGGAAACTATGTGGAGCTTATCCTCCATGGTTGAAGTCTGCTGGTGCATCTGTGCAGGCTGTGCATAGTCAGTGACGCATGTCACTATGTTCCTCTGGAAAGATAAGGGAACAGTTGTGGAAAAACATGGGGAAAAAATAAAGGGAGTCAAAATAAGCAAAATCATTGCATTGTGGTTTGGAATGGGAGAGCGAGCCATCAAAAATAGCCCTTAGTGTTGTTTAATATCCGCACTAAGAGGAAAAGGAAGTTCAACTGTAGAACAACTTCACTCGGAAAAGGGAGTTGGGGTTTGCAGGTCTTTTAGCAAAAACGGGGGCAGTGTGCCCCCCGGCCCAATTGCTAGGGTTTGTGAGAGGGGGTTTGCAAACCGTTCCACAAAGACAAAAAACCACAGGTAAAATAGTGTTAAACCTTTGTAGTTAATCTATTAGCCTTAATTTACGATACATTTCCTCTAGAACAAGAATAGGAATAAGAGTAATATGGGGACAGCTAAGATTGAACTAAGATAATGAATGAGCTAGAATTTTGAATATAATAAACTGTCTCTTATGCTGTAACTAAGCAGAGTAAAATTCTAAAACAGATATTAGTGCATTAAAACTAGATAACTTAACCACCGAAAGGATGGGGAAACCTTTTATCTAATCACATAACAGGACTAGACCTCTAATTAAGGGGGTAGGCAAGTGAGACAAAACAAAGAACAAGATGAGTTATTCAAACGTTAACAGTAAGGATTCTAACAGCAATCCATTGTCGTACGTCTCACACCTCTTCTAACTAGCCAATGTTTATCTACTACCAGTTATTATGGGAGTGGGAGCAATTTTGTTGCATAGGTAAATGGAATATAGTTTAAACAGTTCTTGTTTACTGAGCCTTAAAACAACAGTGTGTCCCAAATCCACCGTTACATGCCTTTGTTTACTGCGTTTATTCCATTATTCCCCAAGGTTGCAAAATCTCTGGCCCTATGTAGAAATAAAGGGGAACTTCAAAACTAAACAGGGTTTAGATATATGCATAAACTGTGTAGTACTAAAACCTTGTACTACAGAACCTCACTACACCTGGGTATAACACGTAAAGAAAAAAGTGTCCTTATCTGAAGGCGAGCCTGCAGAGGAATATGCTGGATAGCGGGAACTGCAGCAGATGTTCGAGGTGGCTTTGTGGACAGGGTGTGTCAGGCGACCAACAAATCAGTTGACAAAGAATATATGTCCAGTTCTGGCGTTCAGGAAGGAGACGGTGTGGGGTCAGGCGTCGGCTGGTGAGAGGATGAAAACTGATGAGCTTGGCGTTTTCTTGATCGTTGTATTTCCTGCCATTGCTCAGCCGCAGGTTGCCGTCGAGAAGAATTCTGGGTTAGTTCCACGTCAATCCAGTTAGGGAGATAAATCGCTGGGAGCTCCAAAGATGAACTGAATCCCTGTAAGTCAGCCGGGTCGCGGAGCGTGTGTAATTTCCCATTATGGAAGACCTGAAGGGATAGAGGGTACCCCCATCTGTAGCTGAGATTTCTTTTCCTGAGTTCGTCTGTAAGTGGCTTGAGAAGACGACGTTGCTGGAGGGTTCGCCAGGAAAGATCCTGGTAGATTTGAATTTTGGATCTATTGAATTCAAGGGTAGTGAAAGCTCTCGATTTTCGTAGTATTTCCTCTTTTTGGGAGTAATAATGTAGCCTACATATTATGTCCCGTGGAGGAGCGTCAGAGGGGCCCTTGGGTCTAAGGGCTCTATGTGCCCTATCGAATTCTATGGACTCGTTTGGATCGAGTTCAAGGAGTTCCCCAAAGATTTTCGTTGTTACGCCGGCCTCTATTGTCGAGGTCATCTATTTTGTTGTGTACATCTCTGATGGCTTGAGAATGGGCTGCAAGAGTGGCATTTACCTTGTGCCATTGTTGATCTGAAGAAGCTTGTGCTGTTTCCAAGTCAGCGACTCTGTCAGACAGCGAAGAGATGTCCGCCTGGATCAAGGTCACTTCCCGGTGAATTGTATCTCTCAAATTCGTCTCCAATGTCTGCATATCCTGCTTAGTAGGAAGCGTTTTGACGTGTGAGAATTTCACTAATTTCTCTCTTCAGTTGGTTAAAGGCAGGTTCTGCCTCAGCAGTGGGTAGCGAGGAAGGGTCTGACATCTTAGCACCTTTGGACGAAATAGTCGATGCTTGGGAGTCACTGTCAGAGTCACCAGGGTGTAGAAGTTTTCAGAAAGGTGCGTAGGTCTTGTTGGGAGTGGCTGGAGCGAGGAGTACTGGTATCTTTCTTCAGCGGTTGGCGTCTGTCCTTTCCTATTAGAGAAACTTGAGATGTATTGTAGAGTGTCGTAACGGCGAGGGAGATGTGCTTGTGTATGCTTGATTGGGCCAGGGGTCACATAACCCCGAAAAAGATTTTTACATATTTAGTACTTCATGGTACTAGAAGCAGGAAAGAGGCTGATTTTCCCACCAAGAAATGTAAAGCTGTAGTTGACAGGGCTTCTTTAGGTAGGTTTCCACGTCTGGCCACTAGATGGCACACTGAGACAGGGAGTGAACCAAAAGAGAAGAAGTCCAGTGAAAGTGACTGTGAGTATAGCCTTGTGACAGCAATTTTCTTCAGTGAAGTTAACAGAGCTAGTGAGTGCTTCAGCCCTAAAGGCCAGGCGGGAAGAGAGAGGGATTAAAGCCAGTAGCAAATCCTGACATGTAGCACCTAGAGTTGGCAGCTATGGGCTACAAAGTATGTCAGCTAGCAGCTGTGTGGGCAAGTTCAGTAAGTTCAGTAGCTGCTTTATGGCTGGGTAACCTGTGGGTAACGGAGGTAAGATGGCGCCCCTTCACTTTAATAGCGACCTAGTGTGACACGGCCGTGGGCTCCCCCGCTCAGCTGTCTGGTGATGGGGCTTTGTGGTGTCACTCTGCCAAAATGACTGGCCTTACCAGACCTCCTGGGATGTCAGCTCTGAGTGGGAGGCTGGTCTGAGGTACTGCAGCTGGACCCTGTTGCCACGTGGAAGGGAAGATGGTGAATCTGGTGTGGTGCGCAGCTTCTTCTTCACCCGCGCCTTCTGGGACCCGAAGTGCTGAGGCACTGGTGAGCAGCCCCTTGACAGCACCCAGAGCTGTGTATTCCACCCAGGGACTCCACCGGGGGTAATGGAGTAGCGAGGCCACGGGGCCTGGCAGCGCAAGGATGAGGCCACCTTCCCTGGGGAGCACCGGACCGCCGCTTGGGCAGGCAGCTGAGGTCCCGGTCCGGGCTCTAGGGGAAAGGGGAATCTGCAGGCCGTACGGGCTCTTTTAAATCGGAGGGACCGCAGGGAAACACAGAATTATAGGCTTTGGCTACGGAGCTCCAGCGCCATGCGACTTCTCCGTTCTGAAGCCAAGCCACCAACTTCTCTCCTTCTTTCCTCGTAACTGTGATGTTCTGTCCTAACTAAATCTTAAAAATGCCTCCACTGCACTCTCCCCACATAATATAAGACACCCCCTCCAGTCATCCCACCCTCACCAGGGTAAATATTACACCCCCATCATATCACTATCACCACATTACACCTCCACAGTCACACTAATGTCCCTACATTAAAGCTCCTAGTGCAACTGTAGCTCCAATTACTAATAAAAGTAACACAGTATATTCCTTTAGTGCCAGTCTCCATTGCGACTGTCCATATACAAAACACCATATTTGCAACAATGGACTGTATTCACACCTAAGAAGCAGACGCTTATTAGGTGTGGATCTTATGTAAATGACCTACTACACATGCATAGTAGGTTATTTACGTAATCTACGTACCAGTTAAGTACGTAGATTGAATCTGAGTAGTTTAATGCCGCCTCGGGGTGTGCTTAGGTAGAAGTGGGAGGGGGGAGGGATTTAGATTAGCCAAGGAAGGCGGGCAGGGGGAGGCGGGGGAGAGGCAATGTCCGGACATTGCACAGATAGATAAGGTAGCCCTATGGCACTCATAAGTGCCATAAGGTACCTAAAAACGGGGGGCAGGAAAGAGGCAGGACGGGTGAGTTAGGTGCGGATCTGTCTGGACCTAACTCACTTGTATCTGTGTATACTGTTCAATGCTACAAACACACCTACGTACTCCAAATAGGCAGGTGATATATTAGCATCTATTACTGCTACAGGTGCTCTGTGCATCTTATACTGAATGTCAGTGGTGATAAAGTCTACCAGTACTTTATGCAAATCGGTTGTAAAATTGGCAATTTGGGAAATGCTTTTACTGGAAAGACTGATAAAATCTTTTATCGTTTTTTATCAAAATATATAAGTAAGTAGCGCTCCCTACACTAAACACTTTGTCTGCATTACAAATGGAATGTTATACAGATTTTACACATTAGTAACAAAGGACCGGATCCAGACTCCTGCACGCTTTCCGTACAGGCGTGAATCTGTCCGTCCGACAGAGAGACAGCTTACGCTGCCATAACCCTGCCTTAACGTTACACTAGCGTAACATCTGGAGGGTGCATGCATAGGCCTTGGACATTGAATTAGGAATTGTTTTCAGGTTTGGCATCATGATGATGGAATCAAAGCTTTAACTAAGAATCATATTGAGAGCATACTGTGTTGAGTAAAAGCCGTTATTAAAGCCAAATGTGGCTTTAATACTAGCAAAGGAATATACTAACCTAAGGCATACAAAAGCTGTTAAATTAAAAATAAGAATAATGGGCCGGATCCAAAACTACGTCCGTCTTCCATAGACGGACGTAGTTCAATAAACAGTAACTACTGCGCATGCGTAGTAGCTATTGTACGTAATCTGCGTATCGTTTCGATACGTAGATTGCGTATATGCGGTCTTTTAGACAGCATATACGCAATCTACGTATTAAAACGATGCACAGATTACGTACAATAGCTACTACGCATGCGCAGTAGTTACTGTTTATTGAACTACGTCCGTCTATGGAAGACGGACGTAGTTCTGGATCCAGCCCAATTTTAGTATTGGCATTATTTTCAAAAATTTTTACAAGAAACTAAAAAATACATTGATCAACCACTGTGTACTTACCTACGGAATGATTTTCACCAAAACGATATGCACAGGTTAAGAGGGCACTAGTAAAGAAATTTGGGAATTTTTGGGGATAATGATTTGGATTATGTCTTATGCAGTCTCAAAAAACAAGTTTACACATATACAATTTTTTTTATTTTACATAGGTCATACTTAACTATGGAGATAATTGCTATAGTGGGAGAAAATAGATTGTCTAGCTGCCTTGCATTAAGGTCTTTGTTGTTGACATGTCCAAAAATACAGGGATTCTGAGAGGCAATGATCCGATGTATCAAAGATACAGCAAATTATCTAGTATTAGAAAAACGAGGGACTTGTATCCTTGGACTAATCACTACAACTCTTTACATACAACCATACAGCTTTATTTAAACAGCTTGTTATGCTAGCTAAGGTGGGTATTGCATGTAAGTGGATGGTGACTTTACCCTCTGAACTGAATGAATGGAAACAACTTAAATACTACCCTAGCGCATGAAGGATTAATTTCTTTTCTATTCAGATCAGCAAATAATGTGCTGTATTTGAATAAAATATTGCATTTTTACTATATTTATTAAAAAAAAATTCCTGTCCTTTATAAATATAACAAAATTTAGGAATATATTTTTGTTATGTATTTATTTATTTATTTAGTGTCTTGTCTAAAATAAATATATGTGCGAATACCATCTGCGATGACTCCCCCACAAAAGAATGTTTGCTTGGAATTTACTAATAAAAATTGCCACATATAAAATATGCAATACAAAATTCCATGTGATTCCTAAATGCAAAAAGTTATAATAAATGGCAATAAAAGTAATTTTAGTGTAAATGAAAAGAAACTGACTTAACATTTTCAGACTGTCATATAACTTCTACTTTAATGTAGGCAAACTGCTTCTACATCCTTTATTACAGCCTCCACTCTGTAATTACACAATTAAAGAACACCCTGTTGGCTAACAATATTTGGCAGTCAATATCACAGAAAAACTAAATAAAAATTTGTTATAATTGTTTAACTCATTAAAAAGTTTTGTTGCAATCCCACATTTGTTCACTTTTAATAACATTTTATGGAGACATTTTGATTTAGATACTACTCCAGTAATTATAATAAATTACTTTGGCACTGTCTATCTGAATCTCAGTGCATATGGAACTATTCATTTACATATTAAAATGAAGCAGGAGGTTATAGAATAACTTGCTAATCGTAGCAGCCAAAACAATTTTGGAGTAACGGTGTTAGCATCTCAAATTCAAGGTTATTTAAAAAGTGGAAAAATATTTATCAAATTGCTGAAATTGTTAGGTATTTGTACTTGAAAGGAATCATCAGATAGTACATCAATGATGGCCTGATACTGGGTTTAGAAAAATGGATAGTTAGGAAAAGGAGCAATATATTACTCTGAAAAAAATGCTGTACTAAACTTTAATCTGGCATTAAAAGTAAATGGAAAAGCATATTTTCCTGCATTTAAAGGAACAAAGGCATATATTTGCATTTTGTAAATATAAATTCATATATAAATTCATACACACTGATGATAACAAAGTCAGTGGCAGACACACACAGCGAACACACTGGAGATGAAACTACACAGCGGTAATACAAGCTGGTGACACACAGCAACACACACACTGGAGATAGAACTACACAGCGGAACAAGAGCTGGTGGCTAGACTCACTGCACGATGGCAAAAGCAGGAGATGCAAACACACGTGGCAGATAACAACACACGCCTGGCAGGCCGAGGCAATGTGAGATCTTAAACACACGCACTCACTCTTCCGGAGATGAAAGGAGACCGGGGCCTGTCCAGGGCTGAGGCCGCCCGCGGGAGTAGTAAACTACCCACGCCGCGCACCTCACCACACAGGGGGTCAGACAAACACACAGGCAAGAGGATAACAGGAAAGCAAGGGGGTAACACCAGGAACAAGGGTAACGGAGAATGCAAAAGCAAACCAGGCAGCAGAAAGTCAGCGAGCAAGATTCAGGAACCAGACGCTATAACCGACAACTCCTAGCACACAGCAGAGGCTATTTAAAGAGCCCTCCTCCAATCAGCCCGGAGAGCCTGACACACCTCTAGTGCTAATGTCTGACAGCTGGGGAAGGTGAAACCTAGCAACACAGCCTGCTACACATTACCAGGGTAAACAGAGTGTAACAGGAGACAGTGGAGGCTCCGGTGGTAGCCGGCCTCCTGCTAACTTCAGTCACTTCTGGCACTTTGCGTCCTCCTGTGGGCTTCTGTCATGTCTTCCTGCTGTAGGCTCTTCTTTCTTCGGCCTCTTCCGGCCAGTACTGCCTCCTCCCAGCCCATGCACTGGATTTTCTATCCAGCCACAGGGGTTGATGGTGGCGAGCCCTGATTGGCCCACCACGGCACCACAATGCACTCTGGGTGCCGCAAGGGCGCCTGGATGCAGTGCTGCGGTGAGCCCTGAATGGCTCACCGCACTTGCCTCTAGCAAGATGGCTGCCACGAACCCTGATTGGCCCACGGCCACGCCATGTTACCGCCTAGTAGCCAATCAGAATTGATTGGCCAAAGGCTGGAGCTCCTGGTGCTCGGGACAGCGCACTGCCATCCCCTGCTGCACCACTCACACTGGTACAAAATTACAATGGCGGGGAGGGACTTGACAGGAAGCAAAAGCGATTACACTATGTGGAAGGGAGATGTATATAAACAGTGTTATAAGGGCTAGTTTCAGTCCTTATGTACTATCCTGTGACACTAGAAGTTAAGGGATAATACAGAGGGGAATATCCCTAAACCTTTTAATAAGCTAGGATCCTTACATTTTTATCTATATAGTCTAATCTCAAAGGACAAAGTAAAATGAAAAGTGACATGAAAATAGATCTGTCATGCATTAGCAGTAATGGAATGCTAGAAAGCAATTCATTACAATGCCATAAATTAGCAAATGTGATTGCATGTGATGCATCAGGATAGTTTTCACTAATAATTCTCTTTTCATTACTTTCAGATGTTTTCAGTCACTTCTTTATTTGCCAGGCTTGATCTATATCTCTGTCAGTCAGATGTGCAAAGACCTGGAAGAAATGTTATATGTATCGGGAAATGAACAAGTTGCTAGCTGTACTATAAGTTTTGAGGTCACTTTCTAAACTTAATCCAAAATGAAAAGTTATTTAAGGATAGAAAAAAAAGACGTTTTTGCTTCCCTAAAGCAATGTTCAGTTGATCTGGCTCAAAGATTAATGATACTCTTCATTCTATGTTTATGACCAGAAGCATTGATCTGTTTTGATTTAGTAAGATGAGAATCCAGTTGTTTCTATTGTTCCTCTGAGCACAAAATCTGAATTAAGTTCTAAGCTTTGGTGTTTGAAAAATACAGATTATTCAGTGTGGCATTTTTTTCTGCCATTACTTAGTCTCATTAGTCATATATTTAAGGCAAGTCATAAATATGCAGGAGGACTGTTGTGCTTTTAAAGTTAGACTACCTTCTGTAATCAAGATCTGCAGGCTTGTACTTTGTGTGCTTCTTTATTTCATATTTATAATGCAATGATTACTTAGATTGGTTTAACCATAATCTATAAAAATACAGTCTGTTACAGGATCGCTGACTTTTCAATATCCGGGACACTCCCTAAATTTGGGCAGTTCTCCCGGTATCCCAGGAGAGCCAGCAAATCTCCAGCAAGCCCCACCCCCTGTTGACCATTATTGTAATCCCTAGGGATGGGTGGGACATGATGATGCCATCAAGCCCCGCCCACCCATGGAACACTTGTAATTATAGTAGTGACTGACAATTTGGCATAATCACTTCATTAAGCCCCACCCCAATACTGAAATTAAATTTTTCTCTCCGAGATCCCTGGAGAGAAGAAATAAAAAGTAGGCAAAGTAGGCAATTAATTTACTGGTAGCATATAATGTAGTACATAATGTTCTACTACTATATTTTAAAAATAGGATTTTAAATAGTTTTTGTGTCTTCCACAAATGAACAAATGTTATCAATCTTACTAATGGAACTGGGGAAATGGGTATGACTGCTGACAATGGACCGGATCCAGACCCCCGCGTGTTTTCCTTGCGCGCGGGGGTCTGAAATTACGTGAGACAGAGGGGAGTGCACACCCCCTGTCACTCCCCTCTGTTGTGCGGGCTTTATGGCAGCTTACGCTGCCATAAGCCTGCCTTAACTGCGACGGGCGGATCAGTGGTCCGCACGACCGCTGATCCGCTACAGTGTGGGAGTCCCCTCCCACACTGTACACTGTACATGCTTCCCCCCGCCCGGGCGGAAGGGAAGCACAGCCCATTTGCACGCAATGTTCCGTCCGATTGTTTAAACGCTAGGATTACTATAGTAATCCTAGCGTAACATCTGGAGGGCGCATGCATCCAGTTCAGTCAGGTGATTTACGCACCTTGCGTGCGTAAATCACCTGACGATATTAAATCTGAATCCGGTCCAATATCATGACTACTGCTGTTGTTCTAAACTGAGAATGGGGATCATCAATGACTTTTATGGAAGGCACTGGCTCCATTAATAGCAAGCAACATAATATAAAAAAAGTGAACACATATTCCTGTGCCAGGAAACCTTTACAGCTTATTTGTACAGCTATTAAGAAACCATGTTGCAGCAAGGTTCAAAATAAATTTTGAGATTTAGATACTGACAATTGTAAATATTATCTAGCAATTGGGTTTCTGGATAAGCATTAAGAAAATGACAACAGAATGTAATTTATACTGTGACTATACTGAGACAACTTATAAAAATGCGTCTATAAGTTGTTCAGATACAACTCTGTGTTGTGCTTTACATTACCTAGTCCGAAGAAACTGGCAATTCTTCTGGTAATCCCTGGGCAATTGTGTAACGGATGGTATGGTGTCCTAAAACACAATATAAACCTGCAACAACCTCCAAGGTTCCGGTCCAATGCTACTATGAAGGAATTCCTAAAACTACTATGAAGGAATTCATGCTTTTCCCTTTTGGCTCCCAATGCCATGCTCTTCACTAATCTTTAAAAGGAAACAGACATGCCCAGCTCCCACCAATAACCTGCAGGAGAGAACAGAGAGATTAGATCAAGGACAAAGGAAATATCATCACAGTCTGAACCCTAACACAGTCTCTTTTCACAAACACTGGGTAGTGGAGTGAAACCTTTTCCCATGCCTTTTTCTGTCTGGACCTGTGGATCCTGTCCACTCAGATAGGTAGTGATACTCACTGTTAGCTTGACTCCTTAATCAACGACTTCTTCTCTGGCCGCCATATCTACAAAAGGCAATCTTACCTTTCTTGAGATGGTCTCCTACTACTAGCCTATCTAGGCCCTAGCAGTACTTGGCACTCTCTATGGACTATAATAGGTCTAGTGCCACCTATCAACAAGAGTGTAGTAGCCCTCTATATCATAGGGAAAAGCACCCTCTCTAGGGCTAGGGCTAATGCCTCCTATTACCAGGACCTAGCGCCCACTAACCAACAAGGGTCTAACACCCAAACCTAACAAGGGCCAACTCTTTACACCTACTCTGTACCTACTATCACTAAAGGGTCCATGTGCTCAACTCACTATAGGTTCTAGTGTCCTGTAATTAACTGGGCTTAATGCTTTTAGCGGCCATATGTCTAGTGCCCAGAACAACAAGGTACCTCACAGGAGCACAGATGTCTGGGATGCTCATCCAAAAGCTTCTTTCCATTGGTGACCTGGGCTTGTATGCTGCACAAGCAATCTTTGGTAGCAGTGGGACCTAGGTCCTCCTCTTAGGTGCCATTGGTATAGACCAGGGGTCCGCAAACTACGGCCCGCGGGCCACATGTGGCCCGCTGAGGTCATTTATATGGCCTGCTGGGTGTTTTGCAGGGGGGTGGAGACTTCTCTTAGAAGCCTGCACCCCCCAGCGCTGCAGAGCTGGTTGTGGCCGGGGGGGCCGCCGCGCTCGCT
>WWET01000397.1:3596-25179 GCA_011038615.1 Limnodynastes dumerilii
GCTGTGCTTTGTCTCCATCTACATGCAGTCTGTTTGACAATAAGAGGGCCTAAAACAAGTGGTTGAAGTGTTTTTAATATTTTTATGTTAATCAGTAAAATTTGATCTCCCCAGAGGAACCCTAAAAAATGAAGGGGAATTGTTTGTCATGTTACAAAAACATGAGTCCATTTTCCTTCTTGATGTATTTTGATCTGGTCAGAAGGGACTGTACAGTGGCAAACACAGGATTTTTAAAGGGGGGTTTCCAAATTATTGTAATACATGTGTAGTAAATTAGTGCTATAGAGAGGGCGCACTATATAAAAAATATACTGGGTAGATTATGACTTTGGTAATGGCACATATTATAATATTTACAAATTATAATAGTATACACAGTACATAGTGTGCCATATCAAGACCCCTAATATACCCTATAAATATTATAGTATGTGCTATTTCCTTACCCCTATTAATATAATAGTATGTGCTATTTCCTTACCCCTAAGATACCCTATAAATATTGCAGTATGTGCTATTTCCTTACTCCTAAGATACCCTATAAATATTATAGTATATGCTATTTCCTTACCCCTAAGATACCCTATAAATATTATAGTATGTGCTATTTCCTTACCCCTAATATACCCTATAATTTTTATAGAATGTGCTATTTCCTTACCCCTAATACACCCTCTAAATATTATAGTATGTGCTATTTCCTTACTCCTAATATACCCTATAAATATTATAGAATGTGCTATTTCCTTAACCCTGATATACTCAATATGTATTTTATATAGTGTGGATAGAGATAAAGAGAGAGAGAGAGAGAGAGAGAGAGAGAGAGATATCCATACATACAGCACATACATACATTACACATACCACCCCACACATACACAGGAAACAGTTAAAATAAAGCTTACCTCATTCACAATTCTCCAGCTCCTCTTCTGTCTTCCTCATTGTGAGTGATACAAGGGGGAGGGAGTGACAGAGCAGGAAGGAGAATATCTGCTGTCTGCATGTGAGGGAAGGAGGGGGAAGGAGGAAGGAGGGGGAGGGAGGAAATCTTCACTTAGCTGAGCTCCGTGAGGGAGGAGGTGACGGAGATCAGAGCTAATAGTGGCTGCTGTGCTGCCTGATACATAGAATCACAGGCAGGTGCACAGCTATGGGAGCAGTCAATATTGGGGCAGACAGGTGTCACAAAGACAGTGAGTGTGCCGATGGTAATATACACAGAGCAGCCAGCACACTCATAGTTGCCTACTTTTGAAAACTCATTTCAGGGAGAAAAGGGGATGGGTACTGCGTCGCCAGGGCGCGGGTCCTGTGTCTCCAGGGGGCGGGTCCTGCATCTCCAGGGGCGGCTCCCGTGTCACAAGGGGGCGGGTCCTGCGATATCATTATTAATTATTTTGTTAAAACCATGCAAAATGTAATTAATTTATTAGAATAGCTAGTCAAAGGCCTATCAGAATGACTGTAAAATATTCCCCAATAATTTCTCCCCAGTATCCCCAATCATGTGTCTCCAGCTCCCCCCTTTATTTAGTGTAATATAAGACACAATGGACCGCATCCATGCTGCTATTCCCACTGCATGCAGTGTAAAAAACTGATGCAATATGATTAAAGCCCACACAAGTAGTGCTACAGCATCGGAGTCTGAGAATGACTTTTTCTTCTGTTTTTGAAAATTCTTTCATAACTTTGAAATTGCACTTGATGGACATTAAACGTGTACATACTCTCGCTCTCTGTCCTAGTTTTATTAAGTTTAAAATAATTCCAGTTTTGTGTTTGTGTGAATTTGGACAATTTTCATTCCTCTATTCAAACATTTTGTGGAACAAGCTAAATGTATATGTAAGGATGGCAGAGAGTGGTTTTAGTCCCATATTTCTAGAGAAACTGAAATCCCCACACATTTTTCCAGCCCATATTGCTCATAGTTGCCTACTTTTGAAAACTCATTTCAGGGAGAAAAAGGGACGGGTCCTGCGTTTCCAGGGGGCGTTACCCATGGTGTGAACAGTCCCCCAGTATCCATCATGTGCCCAGTCTCCCAGTATCCACCCAGGTCCAGTATTACCCATGGTGTGTCCAGCCCCCTGTATCCATCATGTGTCCAGCCCCCTAGTAACCACCCAGCACGTGTAGCCCCCTGTACCCGGCTCCTACCGTCTCCCTGTCTCTGTTCAGACTCTCACAGCGTTACCAGGAAGTGAGGCTCTGTCCATCCAATCAGCAGTGAGTATCTCTGGACAGCGCTGCACTTGCTGGTAACGCTGTGAGAGTCTGAACAGAGACGGGGAGAAGGTAAGATCCGGGAGTCTCTGTTCTGACTCTCACAGCATTACCAGTAAGTGCGGCGCTGTCCAGAGATACTCACTGCTGATTGGATGGACAGAGCATCACTTCCTGGTAATGCTGTGAGAATCTTTGCAGAGACTCTGGGAGAATAGGGTGCTCTCCCGGGAGTCCGGGAGGTCTCCCCGGATTCCGGGAGTCTCCCAGACGTTCCGGGAGAGTCGGCAACCCTGAGCATACTGCCGACTGCTCTGTGTGTGTTAGGAAAGGCACAGTCTCTGTCCTCCTCCATATATCAAATGTCTGTGCTGGCTGCCACTGGTGTTTAAAGAAGAATGTGCCTATCCTATACACAGCGTGCACACAGTGCCCTAAATATATATATATTTTTTTGTCATTCAGTTTCTAAAAGGGGGTTTCTGGGCAACTGGAAACCCCTCTCCCCCCCTGGGTGCACCACTGCTGTATAAGTATTTCTAATTCTTCTAATTACTTTATTACTTTTTAGGTTGTTAAAAATGAAATCAATAATAAATAAATAAATAAATAAATAAATAACATGTAAAATGCACAGTTCAATTTGCATATATCCTAGTCTCTAATTCACCTCTTAGCAATAACAAGCAACTTTATATGTAGTGTATAAAAGAAGCTGCAGGGAATCCTTCAGCCTAATAGTCATAACTATAAATGTTTGCACTAGGGGCAAAAAGGAAAAATGGCGCCTTCAACCTTGAATTAGTGACCAGTTTAACCTTAAAGCAAATTAACTTACTGGGCCACAATTCAGCTTGGTGACAGCCCCTATTGCAAACCCTTATTTACGTCCCTGCTAATGGATTAGGGTTCCAACAGTCCACAGTACAAATGTTACAATCCCTAGGTATTCAGGACATGGCACTTTCCCCGATTCACATATCTAACTGCTCTCATTGTTCACTTTTCTGTAACCACCTCCCTTGCTTTTTCCCTATTTGTAATATCACAAAGCTCAGTCCTATGTCCATTGGGCAGCATGTTGGCTCAGTAAATAGCCCTTGTGCCTCACAGTACTGAGGTCATAAGTTTGACTTCTGGACAAGGCTTTATCTGTGTGGAGTTTGCATGTTCTCCCCCTGTCTGTGTGGGTTTCCTCTGGGTGCTCCAGTTCCTGCCTACATGCCCAAAGCACACTGGTGGTGACTTTGGGGGAAGTTTGAGAAAGAACCAAGTTGTTATCTACCGTCAAATTCTATGATTCATTACGCTTCTATATTTATGGATAGCTAATAAAGCTATTTGGATTTTAGTATAATTTCCATGCAGATGATACACAAATTTACCTATCCACTACTGATCTCTCACCAACTGTTCTGGTCCATGTGACTGAATGTCTTTCTAACCTTTGATATTGGATGTCCTTCCGTCTGCTCAAACTTAATCATTTAATAACAGAGCTAATAATTACTAATGTGATGTTATGTCTGTTATTAAAGGTAATGTTGCCAACAATGCAATAATCCCTACTCATCAAGCTCGCTGCCTTGGTGTTATCCTTTACTCCGTATTGTTCTTTGTGCCCCACTTACAATCTGTTTCTAAAATCCTTTTATATTCGTCTAAAAAAATATTTCCACAATACACAAACACTTTACACAAGACACTGCAAAAACTCTTATTCATACACTAATCATCTCCCGCATTAATTACTATAATGTTATCCATATTGGCCTACTACACTATAAAATCCTTCTCAGCTGTAATGTCGACAGGTCAAACTGCCTTCAGAAATTACATTTCTGAATCTTAATTTTTATAATCTGCCTGCATTACATTAACATTACAGAAGCTACAAATAAATACTGATATAATACTAAACAGTTGACATTTTGACCTGTTGACATTTCCTGCCAGACCCAAATTAGAATAAAATACAAAATCCTTTTGCTAAACTACAAAGTCATTAACAAGCCTTCACCCACATACATATCCTCACTCATCTCAAGATATAACCCAGCTCACTCGCTCAGATCTTCACATGCAACTCTCTTCTACACTTGAATTAAAGCTTTGATTCCTGGTTACAGGACTTCTCCTGAATTACACACTTTTTGAAATAATATTCCCACTAAAACTGTCCTCTATTATCAAAACTTCCAAGTGCTCTCTAAAAACACAAAGTCATAAATAATGATAATAATATACAAGAATTTACTTAGATGAGAAAACCAGTTCGGTACGTAGATTGCTCCGGGTGGTCCTTAAAGATAAGAAGCAAAAAGAGGTGGCGTAATGCCGCCTCGAGAGGGTTTGGAAAAAAGTGGAAGGGGGGAGGTTAGCGGGGGAGGTTAGCAGGGGAGGGGTGGGGGCAACGTTTGTGTGGACATTGCACGGATAGTTAAGGTAGCCCTATGGCACTCGTAAGTTCCATAAGGTACCTAAAAATGGGGGGCAGGACGGGTGAGTTAGGTGCGGGTCTGTCCACAACCAACTCACACCAGATCTGTGAATCCGGGCCAAAATATCTATACTGGTTAAGTTTAAACTGTGGGACAGGAAGGATTAGGCTCTGGAGAGGGGAAAGTTAAGATTTAAGCTTCGGGACAACAATGTTCATGGGAGGTTTAAGGTAAGACTGCAGGATGAGTATGGTTAGGGTTAGGCTCTTGGGGGACGATGGTTAGGGTTAGGCTGTGGAGAGGGGAGAGTTAAGGTTAGGGGAGAATTAGTGTTACAGTAGGTTGCAGGAAGGTAATGGTTAGGGTTACGCATAAGAAAACTTACATGTTGCAGTCTTCCGAGACCATGCTGTCACAGGAGACATGTCTTCAAAGGGCAGATTAAAGAAAACTGACGACAGTCAGCCCTTCACTGCTGCAAAGTAATTTGTCGGAAGGAGCGATAAGGAAACCATTGTGTCAGATTGCACAAAATTCTATTTATATCAGAAATGTATTTATTATTTTTTAATAATGATTCGATCTGATCAATGTTTATACCTACATACATCTTTTTTCCATCTTTTATTCTGGTCAGCACATGATACCATCTGAGGTGACTCTTCTAGTCAATACATACATTTCAACATGCTGACAAAACTACATAGCCAGATCCATCTGTAATGTTTTCACCAATTCATTTAATACATCAAAAATAAGGGAAAATGGATCTGGTCATTAAGGAGTTACTGAAAGGCACAACCACAAATGCATTTGTACATGGTACAATAAGGACACAAACATTTCCCTATGTTTACTTTAGTTTATAAAGTAGGAATTTCAGAGCTGAACTGACCTCCGTAATTGTACTTTGGTAAACCTATAAGCAAAGGAACATTGCCAAATATATTTATTCACAAAGTACTCAGACATTTTTGTAATCAAGTTCTGTACATATTAATGAGACAGAGCTTTCTGAATCTTAAATGCAATCTGTTGACAATTTGGAAAGTTGAAAAGTTTAAATGTTACATGAAAATAGATCTCTTAATTGTAACGCTTACTGAACTTCAAAGTGCCAGGGCTGGATTAAGGTTAAGGGGAACACAAGGGCAACTAACTGGATCTCTGCCAATAGAATGATAAATACAGGGTTACAGTTTTATAGTATTAGTTACTATAGTATTACTATAGTTTAATAGTATTAGTTTACTTATGCATAGAATAAATAGTTTTTTCAAACTTTAAGTAACTGTGCTTTACACCAACTGAAAAGTAAAGTTGTGTAGAAAGTCAGCAGAGTGATGGAAATCAGTGCAAAGTGTCAAGCATGATAGCTGCAATGCACAGAACGGTTAAAGCATCACTATGAGATGCTTTAAATCTTTCTTTATCTTCATCTCTTCACACATCACCAAACCAAATTGAATATCCCCCTTACAACATAATAAATAATAAAACTGAACCTGTATTTTTACATTTTCTGTTGATGTAGTACACATCGACATAGAAAGTGACGGCATATAAGAGCCACATGGCCCATCCAGTCTGCCCAGTTGTTTATTTAAAACTATACTGACCCTAGATCCTATTTTACCCTGAATTTAGTTTGAGATTTAGGATATCCTTATATTTATCCAAATCTGGTTTAAACTGTTCTGCCGTGTTAGCCTCAAGCTCAGATGGGAGGTTTTTCTACTTTTCACTTTTTCAACCACCCTTTCAGTAAAGACATTTTTCCACACATTTATGAACCTTCCCTTGTGTTCTATTACACCTCTTCCTTTAAAAAAATACCACAATCCTCTAGCTGGTTACAACCCTTGATATATTTGAAAGCTGCTATCATTAATAGTTGCTAATGTAGTGCCATTAATGATATATTGAGCTGTTAGAGTGATTTTGCATTATGTGGGATTTAACTGCAGTTGCCACGTTCTTGACTATTCCTTTAGTCTACCTAGATCATCCCTCATTTTGTGTATATCCTTCTTGTGTTTCAATATTGTTACATATCTTTGTGTCATCTATAAAAAAGGCATATTTTCCCCTCAATAGCACGGAGCCAATTACAGATACCTGGTGTACTCCACTGGTTACCTTACCATCCCCAGAAGGGATTGCATTTACTACAACTATCTTTTGTCTATCTGGTAACCAAGATCATATCCATGCAATCTTCTCTGAGTCCAATCCCAAAGTTTCCAGCTCTTTAACAGTCTGTAATATGGCAAAGTGTCAGAAGCCTTACTGAAATCTAGATTAGCTATGTCTACAGCTCCTCCATTATCTAATACATTAGTGCATCAATGTATGTGAGGGAATAAAGCGTAGAAGGGGAGTCTTAGGGTTAGGCTGAAGGGAGATGATGCATCGGAGATGGGGAGACTTAGGGTTAGGTTGCAGGGAGGGGATGGAGCGTAGAAGGGGAAGGTTAGGGTGAGGCTGCAGGGAAGAAAGGGTTAGGGTAATGGAAGAGGAGGGTTAGGGTGAGAATTAACATAAGGATTGGGGTTGGGGAAATAGAAATAGGTGCTTACCTGTCTGCAGCAGGGCAATAAGTATTGGCAAAGCTCCGTCCTTGGAAATGTGGTGTCGAAAACGGCCTCTTCCAAAGAGGGTCATTGACAACAGCATCCCTCATCTTTTCTCTGTTACTGATGTTAGGCTCACTGGTTGGGAGTTGACCACTTCTTCTGTACTTCCACTTTTATGCAGAGGGACTACGTTTGTTATTTTCCAGTCTTCTGAAATCACTCCTGTTATTAGTGGTTGATTAATTCAGTTAATTGTTTTGGATCGCACTCCTCTTAGCTTTTTTAGAATCCTAGGATATATTCCATCTGGCTCCACTGATTTGTCATCTGTTTCAACTTGTTTACTTTCACTACTTTTCAGCGAAAGTAGTAGTAATTGCCTCCTTTTTTATCAATAATCATCTTATTTAAAAGTGGTCCCTTCCCCTCTTTTTCTTTTGTAAAAAAAAAATAATTGTTAAGATAATCTGCTCTATTTTGAGCCTTACTATACCCTCTTTAGTTTTCGCCAATCATTTATATACCTAAAAAACTTTTGTCCTCTTTTCATACCAAGTGAGACAGTTTTTCCTCAGTTTGTGCCTTTGCTGCCCATATATTATGTTTTTAGCCTCCTTCTGCTTTGCATAATACCCTTCCATGTCATCATTATTCTGCATTTGCTTATAATTCCAAAAGGTCATCTATTGTGCTTTCACTATACTTGCTACCTGTTTTGTAAACCACATTGGCTGTCTTTTTCTGGGTTTTTTCTTAACCTTTCTGATACAAAAGTCTGTTGCTGTTAATAATTAAGGGCCTGATTCAGACTTAAGAAGGTGCTTAAAATAAGAGAGGAAAGTCACTCCTGGGCTAAACCATGCAGATTTCAGGGGGAGTCAAGTAAATTGTATTCTTTGCATGCAGAGATATATCTTTAAACTGCTTATTGTACACAGATGCTGACCAGCTTTACTATTATACTGCTATTTCAACTCTAATACTGTTTGCAACAGATGAAATATGACTCCCCTGCAATTAACATGGTTTAGCCCAGGAGTGACTTTCCTCTCTTATTTTAAGCACCTTCTTAAGTCTAAATCAGGTCCAAAATATTTAGTCTTGCCTCTGCTACTGCAATATTTTTATGAGCCTCCACTTAGCCAGAGAATCATTTACACATTTCCCTATTTCCACAAAATTCGCCTTGCTAAAGTCTAGCACCCTTGTCTTTGTGTGGTATGTGTCTCTCTCAGTCATTATACTAAACCATACTGCTTGATGGTCACTGGATCCTAGGTTCACACACACACTTCTAAGATTCTGTCATCATTTGTAAGTACAATATCTAAGATTTTGTTAGGGGATTCTTTTACCAAGTGCTTGAGGGACACTCCCTGTAATTAATTTAAAATGTCCCCATTTTTAGTGGAGCTTGCTTAAGACTCACCCCAGTTTACATCAGGTAGATTAAAATCTTTCATGATTATCACCTCCCCTTTAATGCCATTTCAGCAATGTCTTCCAATATGACATTGGCCACCTCTTCATCTTGCCCTAGTGGTCTATATTTCACTTAAGTATGAAGAATAACTCCTTGGATTTCTATAGGGTGTGGGTCCCCGGTTAGAACGGCCCTATTTCGAGGAGGCATTGCAATCAATCCACGGAGAACGGAGCTTTCGGTGCTCCGAAAAGTAAGTAAAAATAGTCCCCCACTCCTTTCTCTAATTCTAACCCTAACCCTCCTTGTCATTACCCTAATCCTAACAATCTTTTCCTGGCAGCCTGACTCTAACCCTCCATCTCCCGCAGCCTGACCCTAACCCCTTCCTCCCCTGCAGCATGACCCTAACCCTCCCTACCCCGCACAGAGAGGTTACTCACCTTTGCCTCGGTCCGGCGATAGGAGCGGCGGACCGGCGGCGGAGGGATATCGGCAGCGGCGGAATTTGTGAAATGTGAATGGGCGAAGTATGCCGATCGGCATACTCACCCATTCTGGAAGAAAAATTAGAAATTGGTAAGAATTCGAAATAGGGAAATCCGAAAAGAAACTTTCGGATGTCCCTATTTCGGAAATGGGACATTCTAATCGGGGACTGCAACCAGTTTCTATGGTTACCCAAAGTGCTTCCATTTTTTTTTATACAAAACTCCCTATTAAAGTTGAATTTATCCCTTCCTTCACATACTTTAATACCCCTCCTCCAATATTTCCTACTTTATCTTTCCTAAATAAATTATATCCCGGTATAGTTAGGTCCAACCATGATTTTCATTGCACCATGATTTATTAATACCCACAATATCCAGATTATCCCATCATTATTGCATTTATTTCCTAAGTTCCTAGCATTTGCATACACAACTCTTGGGTGGGGAAGAACTATTTTTATTATTTATTTTATTGCCCTCTTCCCTCTGAACTTCATCCCCTCTTCTAGTTTAAATGGTTGCTAATGCAGCATTCAAAATGATCTCTTCGAATTACAGTTCCCATAGAAGATGGGTGCAAGCCATCCATTTTATATAGTATTCTGTTTTGCCAGATACATGGCTATGTTTTATGAAAACAAATCCTTCATCATGACACCACTTTTTCAGCCACATATTGAAGTAATACCTTCTTTAAATGTTTTAAATACAGAGGGTGTACAGAAAAAAGAAAGGGGAAAGAGAATGCATGAGTCACAATGTACAGACAATTCCATTCAGGTATATATAGTTTGTACGTATTATTTTAACAGTTACAACGTATAACGATTCTTAGTTTAACATACTACATATAAAAGGGAAGGGGGAGGATTTCTTCCCGAGGACGAGAGAAAGCTGGAGGCTTTTAATAAATTTATCCCAAATTATGCTGAGTCTGCATTCTCTGGAGATTTGCCACTAAAAGAAGTAAAATTAGGGTGGAGGTGTGAATTTCTGGAGACAAATTTGGACAATTTGAACCATAACATTAAAGGAGATGTAGCTTTGGAGGAATACGGGACTTCCAGGGTCTCCATATTGTGACAGAATGAAATATTGGCTATCAGTTTGGATATGAAGGGGGTAGTTTGGGACTTTTAGAGTGGTCCTATGAGTGTTTTTTGCTGCCAGAAGGATGTGGCCAATCACATATTAACAATAAGAAGTGATTTTGGGGGCTGGTAGTCATATTCTCGGCGCTTAAATTCCCGGCACTGAAAATACCTTCACCACAGCGCTTAAATTCCATGCGCTGAAAATACCTCCACCAGTTTCCATACACTCATTATCCTGGCACGTTAAAAATCCCGGCGCCAAAAATTCCCGACAATTTAAAATACCTCCACGACAATCCCGGCCAGTAAAAATCCCGGCACATAAAAAATACTGCACTGCAACAATCGACTTCACTGACCAACAATGCTTGTAAGTACTACAAGCCTCTAGATTATGATTAAATACCCCAACAATTCTAATATAATTGTCATGCAATACACTAACATATTACATATAAGTCACTAATATATGCCCAAAAATTCCCAAAACTGTCACAAAATACTCCCAAAAATACACAGTACAATATAATCAATAACCCTAACAATTCCCAAAACTGTCACAAAATACACCTGAAAATACACAGTACAATATAATCAATAGCCCGACAATTCCCAAAACTGTCACAAAATACACCCAAAAATACACAGTACAATATAATCAATAACCCCAACAATTCCCAAAACTGTCACACAATACACCCGAAAATACACAGTACACTATAATCAATAACCCCAACAATTTCCCCCAAAAATTGTCAATTCATAAATTATCTTATTATGCATGAAATAAATGAATAAAATAATGACATTACAATTAATAAAAAGCAGTACTTACCATCTTGATTACGATCCCATCTTCCAAGCTTTTAATCCTTGGGGGAAGTCTTTGAAAAATGAAAAACCCTATTGGAGCGACGCAACTTATGTCCCGCACCGCAGGACATCCCGACGCTAACGACAGCTCAGCTGTCATTGGAGTGTATTTATACCCTTGGGCAGCCTGTGAGATCCCGTTTCCATGGTGACCAAACGTTATTTGGGAAACTGGTGGAGGTATTTTCAGCGCCGGGAATTTAAGCGCCGGGACTTCATACCGGACCCATTTTAAGCCTAACTAGCATCAACTTCTTTTTGGAGGACATCGTAGGAGTCGATCAGACCATTGTGTGATTGAACTAGCTCCCCCATTTTGTTTTTGAGCTGATCAGTGTGGTCTCCAAGGTCACTAATATCTGCTCTAATTTCTTAAAGAGATGTTTTAATATCTGCACGAAGTGCCATCAGCATCGGATGCATCGCCTTGACTGTTAGTGGAGCATCGGAATCAGGATCAACACCTAGATCTGCAATGTGCGAGGACACCTGTAGGGATGGCTGAACAGAAGTTGGCGTAGCCACATCTTTGGGGACATGTAAGCAGAAAAAACTGACAACAACTCATAAAAGTTCCAATGTGAAGTTCATATATTTGTTTACAAAAATGTATTTATTTTAATACAATTAAACCAGACTTGATTTGTAATCCTAAAAAAGGGGGAGGGTTTTTTGCACTTCATCTAATTGGACAAAAGACACAAACAACACACTAAAAAGACTTAAAAATAGTGGGCCGGATTCACAACTTGTTCCACATAGGTCCTTAATTTACCAATAATAGCTACTACGTATGCGTAGTAACTATTACGCATGCGTAGTAGCTATTATCAGTAAATTAAGGACGTATGTGGAACACTTACAGAGCTGTGAATTTGGCCCTATGTCAAAAAATAATAGCGAAAATAATTTTCCAAAGATAGCTCACGTCAGCGTCCAGTTTTAAGATGGAAGCAAGAAGTAGTCTTTGGGTACAGTTTGCTGGGGATTTTGTGAAGATGAGGATCGAACCGGAAATTGAACAGGCGGCTTAAGGGGTGAGGGTCTTGCTTTTTTTGGTGGCATAATGAGACCAGTAATTGCAGTAGATGGAGAAGGGATAAAATGGCTGGATTGAGGTGAGTGAACAATTGATGTAAGTAGAGAGAACATTTATGTTTGATTTAGATTATCATGGAAATGGGCACCCCAAGGATGTCACAGAGTGGCTCTACATATTGGTTGCGTGACCAAATAGCGTAAAAGGTTGAGGCTCCAGGCCAGCTAGATATCCAGGGGACCAGGAGACTATCTTTGTTTTAATATATATTTTCCAGTTTCTATTGTTGTTAGGTGTTGTATATATATATTTATTGTTTTTGTTTGATTTTGGATATTCCTCAAGTTGTATAAACTACTGAACAAGGGAGAAGGCAAAACTGACAGAATAATGAAAGTAGTGAGCTAGCACCCTCTAGTGGGTAGTGATTCTATATGGTAGAGTGAGATGTGGAGAATACCAATCACAGTATTCCCTTGCTGTGCAGTCTGTCAAGATTCTCAAGGGGAAATTGCTTCTAAGATTAGACCTAACAAGCCTGCTTGCAATGCAATGATTTAGTATCTAGGTAACTAGGAAAACTCTTCTGAGCACTTGGGAGTTGTGACTGAAGCATTAGATCATCCTCACCTACACTTCTGTGCCCTCACTGTAAAAGGGGAACAGCAAGCTCTGCCAGGGGTTCTCTATATAGGTCCAATGCACACAAGATCAGATCACTACCACTGCCTCCACAGTCAGTGCGTCCAGAAATTGGTTCAGTCAGCGTCTACCACCCGGTGAGTCCGGAGCCAGGACAGCAAAGAGCTACAGCTATGGCTTAATATAAAGAGTGAGAAGGCAGCTGTTGGTGTAATCAAGGATCCCAGTCACTGATGGTGGGACCTGGAGCCCTCCATTGGAGGGGCAGAGGAGGTTGTAGACCAGAGGCCTGGTGCAGGCCACCACCCAGCGAGACCACACACTCCAGGGAGTGCGGAAATGGCTCAGAGGGAAGGTAAAAGGGAGGGTTAAGGGGTAATTTTGGGAAACTGTGACCAATGTTAAAAGGTAGAAAAATTTTTTTAATAGCAGTACCAGCCAGAGCTCAGCTAAGGCATGTCTTGCCGCACTGAGAGTCAGGACACCCCCCCCCATCCCTCTGAAGTGCTACCTTCTTTATATCTGTGTACTTGCAGCACTTGGCCCTGATTCAAAGTTTGAAAATAAGAAAGGAAAGTTACACCTGGGAAAAACTATGTTGATTTCAGAGGGAGTCAAATTAATTTTATGCTTTGCATAGAGGGAGAATACTTTACTTTTGTTTATTGCACACAGATACTGACCAGTGTTACTATTACACAGTTATTTAGGCTAGGAAACATCTCCTCTTAACTATAATACTGTTTGCAACAGATCAAATTTGACTCCCCTGAAATCAACATGGTCCAGGTGCAACTTCCCTCTCTTATTTTCAAACTCTGAATCAGGACCAGTGTTTCCACTTGCTTAAGTTATTTCCTAACTTTCTAAACACATCTTTAACAGTCACAACTCCAGCATTAGCCAGTTCATTTGTCCCAAGATGCATTTAGACATCAACCTCCCCTTCCTGGTTCGCTGGCTTTATAATATTTAGAATGCGCTTTTTATCCCCTGGAGCTGTAGTATCCAGCAAGAACTTCACCTGATTCCTGATTTCAGAACCTCTTTCTATTTGGATACGCCTAACAATAGAATCCCCCACAAGAAGTGCAGTCCTTCTCAGGGATTCCCTTTTCCTGCCACTAGAGTCATGAGATTTCCTTAACACCTCACATTCTGTATTACCTGTTGTAGTGCACTCCAGCCCTCCAAGTGCAGCATATGAGTTTTGCAAGGGCACAGCTTGTGCTTCCTTGCGCAGCTGGAACCTTCTTACCAGCTTTATTGGTGGCCTCAAGGATAAAGACATCCTGTATATCGCAACATGCATTCTAGCTATCTCATCCTGCATAAAAGAAATTTGCTGACAAATTGGACAGCACCGGAGTCACATATACTGCTAATGACTAAACATTATTCAAGTTTTTTTTCCCTTAAAAGCAGAAAACTTTAACTACAAAATTAGTTCACAGAAATAATTTAAATAATGGGGTCAAATGCAGCCCTAATCCGGTTCTAACTCCAGTTACAACTCCTAGATTTTTGGAAAATCAATACTTAGAAATTCAAGCACGGCAAAGCAGGTTAAAACCTTTGCAGGTTATACTAAACCCGTATAACCCTGGCTGTCAATGAGAAATAGAGACAGCCAAAAGTTCCTATTTCAATTGACAGTCATTTTTTATTTTTTTATGAATGGGTGAGCATGCCAATCGGAAGTGCTGCCACCAGACCACCATAGAGGTGAGTAGGGGACTTTTAGTCTTAGGGTTAGGGTTAGGCTCTGGGGAAGGGTTAAGGTTAGACCCATGGAAGGGGAGTGTTAGGGTTAGAATCAGGCTGCAGAGAAAGGGGGGATAGGGTCAGGCTGCGGGGAAGGGAGACTTAGGATCAGGCTGCGGTTAAAGGAAACTTAGGGTTAGGCTGCAGGGAAGGGGGGTTAAAATCAGGCTGCAGGGAAGGGAGACTTAGGGTTAGACTGCGGAGAAGGGAGGGTTAGGGTAATAGAAGGGGAGAGTTAGGGTAAGGATTAGAGAGAGGGTTGGGGTTAGAATTCTCACTTTCAGAGCACTCCAGATACTCCAGGTATCGAAATAGGGCTGTTTTCGACGGGCACCCACATCCACACTAAACTTTCCTTTAAATAACAGACAGAGTACTATTCAGTTAAAATAACCAAAGAAATTAGCACAGCTGACTAACCAAGAGAAAAAAACAAAAAACAACCAATATTTTTGAACCTCACACAGAGAAATAATACTATACTATCACAGACTGACGGGTTAGGTTATCCGCTCTTGGTTCCCAGAGACGTGATAGTGGTTTAGCAGAATAATGAAAGCTGGATGGCTTAATGTATGACTTGTTCATGAGCTATTGGGCAGTAATTCGATGGGTAAGATGATACAAGTACTGGACTGGACTGGACAGGACTTGAATAGGTTGGACTTGACCTGGACTGAACCAGGACTGGACTGGACTGGACAGACTTGACTTAACCTAGACTGAATATGTAAACAGGTAAGAGCACTGGTTCAAATCAATATTGAATTTATTATATAAAAAATATCCACCGTAGTGGTATAATTAAAAATAATAGTATATAATTAGAATAGACAAGTGCTCTTTACAATACAATTGTAACAGATTACATTCAGGACAATATTATCTAACTAGTACCAATATGTGGCACCGTAGATTTAAATATATAATGAGATCGATCATGTGAGGTTCACTCATTCAATACAGGGGTTAGCCTTAGGTGATTCGGTTTATCTGTGCAATTACTTTTCTTCCATATATCAGATTTAAATATGAAGCAAAATAAATTGAAGAATAATGGTTTGCTTAATTGGAATATCAGTCCGTATGTTTTTCTCCGTTTAGAAGCCGCCAAGGCACAATAACAGGAAACTAGCAACCAGTATGACAATAGAGCTAGCGGATCAGATACATTCCCACTGCTATGGTATATTGAAAAGTTTGTAGTTGTGAAGTATAGGTTTTGTGTTTTCTCAGGAGATTTTTTACTCACGCTAGATGGTCTCCCAGGTAAAATTGCAGTGATTATACTCACGGACCCTGGAGATGTTGATGCCAGTGATTGTAAAGTGGTCCATGTAAAATGCCAAGTGTGGCTGATGGCCCAATATCACTGTAAGATTCGTTGTCCTGGGGGTTCTAGTCTCTATGTCTCACGCAGACTGAGCCGCTTTAGAGGTTCCACACTCGTGGTTGTAATATCACAGCTGTGCTGGAGATGACGTCACCTGTTTGTGATCGAGCGTGAGCAGTATGCTCAAACGCTGACTGTGTATATGGATAAATGTCCTGATGCAAAAGATAGTCATTATAAATGACCATTAAATAGAAAGTCACTTTCTCAAAAACAAATAGGTCTCAAAATACTGTGACAAGTAGAGAGCTCTGTCTTTCAAGTAATTAGGATCCCCTGACGCGTTTCTCCCAGTAGTGGGTTTTATTAAAGAGTGAATAGTAATCGGAGCTCCAGGTTTTTAAAGACGGGAATCCTGGGACGTCAGCCAATTAAGACTGCAGGTATATTTAAAGCTCCAGTTAGAATTATTTTCTGAAGCCGGACAGAAATGACAATTTCAACTTTTAAATTTCACATTAAATAGTAACAGTAGATTCACATTAGTAAATAACGACATAATTAAATATATCATAGTCATAGTATACATGTTAAGAACAACATAGTGGGCAACACGATTAAATATGTCGCAATTACAATATACATAATAAAATATATAACGTAGTAAAATATATTCCTCTAATCTGTATAGCAATTATTACTCAAAAAATGGAAAGGGGAGGGGAAGAGGGGGGAAAAAGAGAAAAAAAAATGTATATATAGTACTAATTGTAAGATCACAATGATCTGGTCATTGTGATCTTACAATTAGTATTATATATATAAAAAAAAAAATTTCTCTCCTTGTAGTTCCATCTATACAGCATGGCTAAGGCTTACAGCCATGCAGTGCTGAGTTTTTACATAGACAAAAACACGTCTGTTATACGGACATGTGTTTTTGTAGGTCCCGATCGGCAAAAAAAAAAGAATTGCACCTCTCTGGCTGCGATTTTATTTTTTGTGATTTAAAGGCAATTTCACCACAATTTGGTGAAATCGTCCTTAATGAATAGCAATTGACATATGTTTAACATTAGAAAAAATCGGGATCGCGATGTAAACACTGGCGATTCCAAATCACACTCAAATTGTGTAATTTGGAGCTTAATGAATACAGTTCAAGCGATTTGAGGCAATTTAGGAGAAATCGTCTTTAATGAATGAGGCCCCTAGAGCTGGACTTCGGTTGGCTGGAGCACATTAGGTGACAGAATCCATCATGGTGGCACCTATGCACCAGAGCATGGCACCAGAAGACACAGGGGGCTTCCACTACTGAGAGTGGCACCTCCTAGAATACAGAGCGGGCACGGCTGGAGAGTGCTGCTGACAGGCATGGTAAGTCCTGTGTGTTGTGACATATACTATTAGCTTTCGGCTGCCTCTATTTCGGAAACAGCATTTTCTTACCGGCGACTGCATCCCTATTTCTTCTAACCAATCTCAACATTAAATTTATGGGAGATGTTTAATAATTAGATGATCTCTCTGTCAGTTACCCTGACTCCCGAATAGTACATATATTACATATTTTACAGTATCTTGCGTGAGAGATAGATTTTTGGATATTAACATTTTTCAAAGTCGTAGCGAATACACTAAAAAAGACAGTTTCCTTTGGATAGACTAGTGATAATATTTTGTTTTGTATTTGTTATATACCTATGTGAATGTGTCTTACAGTTAAGCCACATATACACTAATGGGCTGATTCAGAGTTGCACTTCCACCTTTTTTTAGGTGCAAGTGTAGACCTGAGCAATACCATTTTGAATTGCAAGGGGAGGCAGATTTCAATTGTAAAACCAGAATTAAAATTAGGGGGTGAAGTTTCTTAGCTTAACTCTATTTTATAGAATAAACATAAAGCTATGCAGTATTTTAGTTCTTTGTGTAAAAGTAATGTATTTTCCCTGCATGCAAAAAATGTTAAATTAATTGACACCCCTTACTTTGAAAAATGGTTTAGCCGAGCTGTACACTTCCACCTAAAAAAGGTGGAAGTGCAACTCTGAATCAGCCCCTAAAGGTTTTTTTAAATTATTTTTTTAAACACAAAAAGTATGTATGCTGCAACTATGATGTCTGATCATTACAAAAGACACAAAAAAGTTTGATTGCATCTTTTAAAAAGTAAAATTTTACTAATCAAACCATTAGATAATGAAGGCTCAAAATGGTGTGTAATGTGTATACAGGCTGATTGACAATTAAACTCATCATTTGAAAAACTGAAGTGTGTTAAACATTGAGGACCGGATTCAGAGCTACGCATCCGTGTGAAATTCACACGTATGCGAAGCTATTTAGTGCAACTGCGCATGCGCAAATGGCGCAAGGAAGTCGGATTGCTGGCGGAGTTTATGGTATCCACCAGCATCCGACTCCGACTGAAAAGGGGGGTGTGTAAGGTTTTTTTGTGCCGCTTTTCTCATTTAAATATTCCCTGCACATGAAATAGCCCTAGAGGCAGCTCACCGGAGTCCCAAGAAAAGTCCCCCCCCAAAAAAAATACCGCTGTATATACCCCTTCCCCTGGCTTCCCCGCCGCCGCAGCCCATGTGTAGAAAAAAAAATAAATTAACTCCCGGCCGACAGGGCATACTGCAGGTAGAAATGTTAAAAAACATGGCACGTACATGTCAATAAAAATTAAAAAAAATTCCTTACCTGGTCTGATGAGAGTCTGAATTCTCATTCTCTCGATGCTTGTGGCAGTGCCCAAAGGGTATAAATACACCCCAATGACAGTAAACCTGTCATTAGCGTCGGGATGTCCTGAAGTGCAGGACAGTTAGCGTTGTCTATTATGGTTTTTTTTTTTTGCCAAAAGTCCCCACCGGATTAAAAGCTTGCAAGACTGGACCCTCATCAGACCAGGTAAGGAATTTTATTTTTATTTTTATGGACATATTTTGGCAATTTTATTAACATTTAATATTTGGAGGGGGGCACATTTTGTTAGTAATTTTATATATGTACTGGCATGTGTGTCGGTATATTTAATTTATTGAGGGGCATTTTGGATGTTTTTATTTGTGTTTTTTTTTTTTTTCAGGTGTATATGTATAATTTTTTTTTTTTTTTTTTTTTTTTAGGGCCATATGTGAAGTGGTTGGGTTTTTTTTTATGGGGCCCATATGTGAAGTGGTTGTTTTTATGGGGGTCATAAGTGGTTGTTTTTTTACCTTACGTGCTATTCAGAGTGGGTTATAGGATGCACGGAAGTGAATCCTTGAATAGCCCGTAGTCAAATAAGCATGTGCGATTCCGCATCGCACATGCTCGGAACTCTGAATCCGGTCCTGAAAGCTAAAATGCAGTATCATCATTATGAACAATATGGTAGTAAGTTGTAATTTCCTGGGTAGAGAGAGGTACTTTATTAGCCATGCACCAGCATTCTCATACAGGGTATACTAGACTCAGCTTTATTTATTTGGAAAAATTCCAACACATTCAAAAAGAAACACACAAAATAAATCCTAGCCTGTCTGGCTTAAGCTATCATACAGAGATGTCACCAATTAACTGTGTAGCACTTAAGATGCAACATAAACAGTTGAAGAGATATTAAACATGCCAAAAATATGGTGTCTCTCAGTAAATGTTTCCCATCCACTGTGAAAGACACAAGCCTGCACCCTGAACCCATTTTTATAGATAACCTGAAGCTGTTTCTCATAATTCACATTTAGGGCTCTATTTACAGAGTTCATTTTGGAGTGATAGGGGCAGTTTTCAATAGAAAACTGCGCTTATCGCTTCAAAATGTCCTTTCTCATATTTAAAAACCCTGCATCGCCAGTGGAAACTATCGTTTCCATGACGATGCAGGACTCCTTCTCCTGCCATCACGGGCCCGTTCATGTGAACGGGCTCCCCCTGTTCCGCATATTTACACAGCGGTGAAGGGGTGGTGAAGCGGAGTTTCTAACTCAGGCTGGCGTTAGTAGCTGTTCGCAGGGAGATCCCTGCGATGAACAGCTTAAGCCCGCCCCCCTCTGTCCCTGATTGGACCAGAGAGGGGTGAGTGACAGGAATCAAACTGATTCCTGATTTCTTTTTTTTTTTTTTTTATTCTTAGCGATCCCCTGAACCATCAATGTTTCCCCCCTTTTATCCACTGAAGCACCAATGACAAGAGGAGATTCAGACCTATATAAAATGATTATATATACGGTATATATATAATCATTTTATATATATTTTATATAGGTCTGAATCTCCTTTTGTCATTGGTGTTTCAGTGGATAAAAAGGGGGGAAACATTGGTGGTTCAGAGGGATCGCTAAGAATAAAAAAAAAGGCATTAAGGAATCAGCTTGATTCCTTATGCCACCGCTCCGTAACGGGTAACCATTGCGCATGCGCCGTGCGTGTACGGCGCATGCGCGACTATTTTACTGCATCGTCGGCGCTTCACATACGAGTGAAGCGCCGGTGATACAGGGGAAACACTCACCGGACATCGTGAGTCTTCACGATGAAGGTGAGTGTTTGTAAATCTGGGGAGTGAAGTGTCCAGGCTCGCTGCGATGATAAGCGAGCCTGGATCACTATCACTCCCCAGATTTATGCGGTGTACGTAAATAGAGCCCAAAGAATGAATGCTAGACCTGAAAACATTGGTCCTTAGGAATAATACATATAGTTTAGAAATTTGTGGCATATTTATAATCTCTCTATAACACTGTCATTCTTTTAACAAGTGAATAGATGGAATAAATTATGCATGCTAAATATATATTAAATAAAATAAATTGGTAATTACATAATTGACATCATTCAAAACTACTGCACATGAGATTTATTATTAAGAATACACAGAATAATTTAGAAAAATAGAGTTTTCTCCTCCAAATTCTGTAAATTTTAAAGCTGTATGATAAGCAAAGGTTTGGTACACTCATCCCTAGTCAGTGTTTGAGTTGGTAAGAGGACATCTATCTTCTTTGCACAGACAAAACATTCTGTTTAAGGAAATCAACACAGAGTCAGTGAAAGCACAAATCTATTAAGTCACAAAAACGAATGTTCGTCTTGAGTTCCTTTGATTACAGTGTTTCTATTTCTGGAGAATGGAATAATTGTGCTCCAATTTAGGACAAATGGAAACATTTGTATTATCTGTCTTTTCCATTTATAAATACCTTTGTGAATCAATACTTAATTGGTTGAATAGTCGGCTATTTATCACTGTCTGAGCATCATGCAAAGGTTATAATTACCAAATAAGGAGTAAACAGACCTATTGAAGGTACTTAAAGGTAAAATTTGGAATTGTATATAGGCAAAAGTAAGAAAACTTGCATGAGCTAGTAGGTGAGAGATTGCTAAATCGCTGCATAATTTAGTGAGGTTGGTATTGCCAACACTCTGAATGCTTTAGTTAGACCAGATATGTGAAGCAGGTAGCATTCCTGTATAATGATTTGGGGGATGGAAAAAAAAGCAATCCTGTGTGGCTGCATTATTGCCTAGGAAATACCATTTATTAATTAATCAACTCATTCATTAAAGCTAAAGTATGCTGTATAAAAGTACAGGGTGATATTTAGGAAGTCCCTAGATATATCATAGCTGAAAAAGGTTAGCTTAATAAATTTCTAGCTAATTCTATC
>WWET01000397.1:46482-57048 GCA_011038615.1 Limnodynastes dumerilii
GCGCATGCGCACCATAGAAAATACGCACATTCACGTAGCGTAATTGTGAACGTATGGGAAATTCACGTATGTGTCACGTAAATACTTACGTGTGGGCGTGTCAATTTTACGTTAGTCAACAATACGTGCGTTATTACGTGAAGTAGGCGGGGGGTGGTATTTAAAGTGTACAGTATGGGCGTGCTAAGCTGCGTACGTTCACGTAGTCAGTACGTTCGGTCGCCCTGTTACATGTGAAAAAGTTAAGGTAGGGTTTGGGCAGCGTATCTTCACAAAATACGTCCGTGCAAGGGGTGTGCCGAGGGGAGTGTAACGAATTTACTCACACGAAAATACGCTCCGCGAATAAACATGCCGCTGTTGAACGGCGCTGTGTTGCCATAGCAACACATACACAGTGCCTGGACGCAGCAGTCCGGACACTGTGTATGTGACTGCACGGTGCCCGGAAAAGAAGGCCCCGCGCGGGACCGCGGAGGCCAGTACAGGGATGCGGTCCCGCGCGGGGCATTCGCAACCAAAATGCAAGTCTGGCTGCCAGTGGACGCCAAGCTTGCAAAAAAAAAAAAAGTTACAATTTTTTTTTCAAAAAATGTTAAAGAAAAAAAAAAAGGGTCCTTTTTTTTTTGGGAGGGGAGGGGGCGGTCCGCCTAGGGCCCCGCAAACCCTAGGGCCGCCTCTGCAGAAGCTTAGTTAGTGATGCTTTGGGAGCAACCTCTGCACCTCCTGCGAAAGAACTTTTAATCCTATTAGCAAGGCCAGCTTAAGACGCTTTCAAAGCAGTGAAGCTATTTAAGGTAACCTAAGGAAAGGAATTCAAGGACGCACTGTGCGACTGCACTGCTAAATGTAATGATGAGTCAGCAAACATTGTGGCTGGACACAGACACATTGCTTGGGTGCAGTGGCAGGACGTTATTAGTTGCACCATGGAAGTATGGTTGTGTCCTTCTAAGCCTGTAGCTGCTGGGAGAGAGACTTGAAGCAGTGTAATGTGACCTGAGGTCAAGTCAGCAGTATCTAAGGCTGGGTACACACTGTTTCACCAGATATCTTACCAGTGTGTACTGTCCAAAGGTGTTCAAAAATCTTTTGAAACAGTCTGTGATCTTTTGATTTGCTCTTTTGGAGCTCCTAATATGCCAGAACAAAGATGGAAAGATATTTTTTGCTTTTTGCAAATGTGTACTGTGTCTATTAGGAGATCTTTGGACAGGGGTGTGGGTCCCCGGAAAGAATGGCCCTATTTCAATAAGGGCATTTTCTCCCAACCAGTTTCAAATTGGCTGATATTTCAATTGCTTATGCCTCGATCCTAACCCTCCCTCCCCTGCAGCCTGACCCTAACCCTCTCTTCCCTGCAGCCTGACCATAACCCTGGAGAGGTTATTCACCTTTCCTGTGGACGGCGTTTCCGAAAAGGAATGGGTGAGTACTCACCCATTCTGAAAAAAATGGAGGGGTATTCAAAATAGTGACATCCGGATTTGGATGTCCCTATTTCGGAAATCTTTCCTTCTATGCGAGGACTGCAACTGTTTGGACAGTACACACTGGTAAGATACCTGGTGAAACGGTCTTTTGATTGTGTGATTGGAAAGATTATCTGCTAAAAAGCCGCAGTGTGTACCCTGCTTAAGTGTAGGTAGTTGGAGAGATACAAGACTTCTGAAAATGTGAGTGAAAAGTTATTAAAGTTTATAAATTAATTATGTGATTACTATAATGACATTAGTTGATTTTTTTTTAACTGCTCTGCTTGTTCGTGGTCATACTCTGAGCATCAAATGATGGCTTCCCAGTCACTTATTAGACATTTGCTCCACAATTTGGACTACAGAACAATGCACCAGGCCTTCCAAGTTTATCATAGGAATTTGTCCCTACTGACAACTATGACATTTCACTGTATCCACTATATTACTTGTTTACACATTTGTGGTGATATGATCCTATGTAGTGTCCCTGAGTTTTATCCATGGCTTAATGGCTTAAGCAGTTTATTTTTAGGGAGTAAAATTAGCCAGTAGATTAGAGAGAGAACACATTCCGAAGGGTCAGTATAGACCAGCAGTTTCTCTAATTGTTTCCCAAGCCAAAGCCATTCACAGCTGGTTTTCTCTTGTTGCTCCCCTTATTGAAAATCATAAAAGACACTGCTGACGTGGATGAGCCTATAAAGTCTTTCCATCATAATGCACCACTTTCCTGACTTCTAAAATATAATTGGACTAGACAAGATAGATAGAATTGACTTCTGTAGCAGATAAGAAGGTTTCTCTTTACAGATTAGCAGTTTAAAATGTACAAAAGAATACATTCAAACTCATTTGTCTTAATTCTTATTTACAGGAGTCTCCATACTATGTTAAGAGTCTAGCGTCAGACCCAGAAGGGATTTATTGATCAAAGTGGTTACTCTTGCCTTCTTAATTAAAGCCGCTAATCAGAAACATTTGATTACCCATTATCCTGTTTAGCAGATTTTACATCAGCTAGAAAGGATTTTCACTGACAAAAAAGATCTGATTTTGAATCTTAAAATTTGAAATTATTTAAAATCCAGAAAAAATATTTTTACAGGACAACGAGTTCCATTTTTATTAATAGATGTCCGTATAAAAAGATATTAAAGAATGCTAATGAAGCATATTTCTTTATAACAAGCGATGTGCATGACTGTCATACAGAATGAACAATTTTTGTTTTGTTCTGATATTGTAAAATAAAAGAATGGACATAATAATAGAGATGGAGCACTGTGTATGGTTCTGTCAGGGACTACTGTTGCTACTACTTTAAAGCAGGCTATACACTAGAGCGATCATCGAAAATCGCATGAATTCGCCGATAATCTTGCCGATTTTTCCGCTAGAGTCCCAAATAATATCGCCACCATACATTACATTTGTTTCATACAATAATCGTGCAAAATTTAAAAAAAACGCACATTTTTGGTCTACTTTCGTCGGCTGCAAAATATTGCTTTTGCCCATACACAGTACGATAATTTTATTTTATCGTTGGATTTTCTTTACAAATTTATATAAAGGGCTGTCGTTAGCATGTGGACGATAGGAAGTATAAATATAACTTCCTGTTGTAGCTGGCTCTTTGTTCTTTGCTGCCGTGATGGATACAAATACGAAAGGTCTTGGAATCTTCGACCTTTCTATGGTTATTTTAACCCAGCAGAAACAGAGAAAAATGGCAAATATTCGTCGCCGTCGTAAATGTTGGGCGAAGGAATGGCTAAAGAAAAGGGAATCATTTTCTCATATTTCACTTCTACAGGAAATTTGTGAGAATAATCCTGATGATTTTCAAATTTTTTTGAGAATGGATGATGAGGCTTTATAAGCAGGTGTTTAAACACAGACACTGCATGAAATGTCCCAGTCCCAGTTGATATTATAGTTCACTCCAACAAATTCATGTCCCACAGCTCTTGATGCACAAGGGTGGACCTGCATATATAAGCAGGTGTTTAAACACAGGCGCTGCATGAAATGTCCCAGTTCATCTGCATAAGCACGCCTCTACTTCACCATACATTTATCGCCGAAGATCTAACAATTATCGTGAAATGGCCATATACTATGCGATTTTTCAAAAAATCTGGTGCTTTGAAGCGTTTTAAATCAAACATGTCAAAAGGTCAATCGTTCAGAAGCCCTTTTTGGATGATTATTGGATTCTCGTCCGAAAAATCGTTAACATACACTTGCGTGATAATTCTGGGCCTTATGCGATAATTGAAAGATCGACCCGATATTCGCTTTAGTGTATGGCCAGCTTAAGTGTTGCCCATTTTCACTTTATGGGCCAGATTTACTAAGCTGCGGGTGGAGATGTTGCCAATAGCAACCAATCAGCTTCTAGCTTTGACTTTCCTATTACATATTAGAGAATGTCAGCTAGAATCTGATTGGTTGCTATGGGCAACATCCCCACTTTTCCAAACCCGCAGCTTTGTAAATCTGACCATATGTCTGCTTGTATAATCTGAATGCTTTTTCTATTGCAAAAACCCACAAACGTTGTCATGTATAACAAAAGGAAATAACGCTTCTCTTTTTTCTAAATTGCTACCTCACAGCTGTCTAGAAAAGCCCACACTAACAATAGAAAATGTAGGAACAGCACCAAATTGCATAGCAAAGCCTTGGCAATGTGGTATTTATATCTTATGCATCCATTAGAAGTGATCCACCATTTAAAGCAACTATTTGAAGCAGAGACGGAACTAGCGAGTTGTGGGCCCAGGTGCAAAAAATATACTTTGACCCTGATGATATCCCAGGTAACCCAGTGGGGAGCTTCGGCATACCTCCCAACTGTCCCGATTTTCCGGTGGGCCAGTGATAAAGGCATCAGCATGGGCCCTGGTATCAGCATGAGCCCCAATGCCGCCCCTGATTTGAAGTGTATATATATATATATATATATAGCTCTGGATTGCCAACTTTCCTGGGAGAGCCTGCAAATCTCCAGCAAGTCCCACCCACCTGCCTCTCATTATAGTGGGTGGGACTTGATGACATGATTTTCATCATGTCACTACTGCAATTAATAGTGTTCCACCCCTAGAACACTATTAATTGCAGTAGTGATTGATAGGGATAGGGCTTAATGGCATGATTTGCATAAATTGCATTATTAAGCACCGCCCACATACAGACATCTATTTCTTCCCTTCAAGACCTCCCAGAGGGACGAAAGAAAAAATTAGGCAACCCTAGTATATATGTGTAGAGATGTAGGGTGCTTGTGTACCTAATACAATAAGTGCTAAATACAGAATTACTATTCATCTAGTATAAAAGTAAACTAAAACAGCTATGTACAATCTTTTGACATTGTCTGTTTTTGCCTGGAATGGCAACAAACAATATTTACACTAAAAATAAACTAAATGGCATGTGAATCCCAATAATTAATTTACCTAAAAATTGGCAATTATACCTAAACCCAGTGATCAAAATATTAAGTAAAACCTCAGTAAATATAAACCACAATAAATATGTGAAATACTCAAATAATAAATATTAGAAACCCTAAAATAATTATGAACAATACATCTTATACCTACTGATCAAAATTTCATATAAAACTTCAATAAATAAAGCCTCAATAAATAAATTAATTCTCAATAACCAAGTATCAAAAATTTCATGAAGGACACCAATGTGTATAAATAAATAATATATCCAACCAATAAATATAAAATATAAATGAAAAAAAGACTATTAGACAAGTAATAGCTTAAAACAGCACTGGATAACAGTGTGCTGGTGAAATAAAACTACTATGTGAAATATTGTATCAAACTAACAATCTCCAAGCGATACCCTACATAGAAGTAAACCACTGAAGATTCTAACAAAATAGAAAATATCTTGTGAATGATAGTGTTAATAAATTCTAAATATCAAATTTTATGCATATAAAACAGTAAATATAAAGAGCATTAAGGGTGAATTATACTGGCTGAATGTCTTACTGTACACCCCAAGGGCCATATTTACTAAGCTGTGGGTTTGGAGAAGTGAGATTTTGCCCATTGCAACCAATCAGATTCGATTTGACATTCTCTAGTATGTAATAGGAAAATGAGAGCTAGAATCTTATTGGTTGCTATGGGAAAACATCGTAACTTTTCCAAACCTGCAGCTTAGTACATCTGGCCCTAAGACTGCAGTGATGCGCTTTAATGAAGTGAGAAGTCCTACACTGTCAAGAAATCCCCCTAAAGAAAAATGTCCAATGAGACGGTCTCCTGATGTTTAAAGGAGTTCATTCATAAATCAAGTTGGTACAGGTTTCCAAAAGTTTTCTGTATGAGTATCTCTTTACAGATGTTCTTGTTTCTCTCCCACACAGTAGTGCATATCATTAAAAGGGAGAGCAGAAAGGATTGGGAGATACGAAATATTTAAAATTGGTTACTTTATTCCAAACAGTTATGATAAAATATTAAAATTTTCAATAAAACAACACAAAATTTTTATGGATTTAATTATGACCGATTGTGGTTCAGACCTTATTAATGGCCAGCGCAAGTTAGCACTAACGCAAGCTTTTTTTTACAAAAGCTCCTGCCTTCAGAGCTAGTGCGTGGTCATTTTAACAATCAGGATCAAAGAAAGGTCTTCCTCTGGTCATCTTGAATTCCTTGGATCCTTGTAGTCCCATTGTGTCACATCAAGTACAGGTGGTCATAGCCTAGCTAGCAGGGTCAAATATCCTATCTAAGCATGCACATTTAATATTATATATTATCTAAAAGACCGCATATATGCAATCTACGTATCGAAATGATACGCAGATTACGTACAATAGCTACTACGTATGCGCAGTAGCTACTGTTTATTGAACTAAGTCCGTCTATGGAAGACGGACGTAGTTCTGGATCCGGCCCATTGTGCGCATGCGCACAAGTTAGATTCCAGGGGAATTATGCATGCGGTGTGCGTAATTCCCCTGGCGTACATTCTTCAGGATGTACCCCAAGGTTCCTAAAAATGGGGGTGGGTTGGGTGGCAGGTCAGATGAGTTAGGCGCGAATATTGCTGCACACAACTCATTCTGATCTTTGAATCAGGTCCTTTGTGAGAGACAGTAATAGCTGTCTCAGCTGAACTAAGTACATCAGTGCAGGGTAAGATTCCCTTCCAGAATAATTGTCTCATTCTCTCCAGCACACATTCTTACAGAGCAGTCTGAGTGTATAATTTGTGCTGTCACTGACCTGTCAATCAGTAAAAAAGAGACTTTATGATTGATCCCCAACATAAGCATTCTATGACCATTAAGACCAAGTACTCAGATTGAACGGAATCATTGGATCTATGTTTATGGTCGCCATTATGTATGTGATCCGTTTTGGTTTCCCTTTGTGATGAAGCCTCTTTTTACAATTGTCACACTCATATGATTCTTATTGTACTGATCATCTACCTTGTTCTCAAATAAAGAATTTATAAAAAAAAAAAAAAAGAGACTTTATCTTGACTGTACATGGTTGATATTAGAATAATACTTCCCAATTTAAGCTTTTCTATCCTAAAGGAGAATAATAACTTTATAGTATAAGTAGGAGCTTAATTTACCTTTCAGTATTGATTCCAGGTTTCAGGTCTCTTTCGTAGTATGAATGCTGTGCATTTCCTTGGCTTAGGGAATGGTTTGTAATTTAGAAGTGGTTCATGCAAGAAATTAATCAATTTGTATAGGGTGTAAGTTTAGGCAACAACCTAGTAAGTTTAGGCAACAACCTATAGGGTCCTTGGGCTGGATGCAGACTTAAGTGCTTAGTAATTACGCTACGCGTTGTAACGTAACTAGCCCGTAAGTCTGGATCCGGCCCCTAGTCTCCATGGAGTGATGTGGTGCACAACACACCTGGGGGTAGATCCAGAACTACGTTTGCCGTACGTTTATTCGCATACGTATTTTGTCAAGATACGCTTTCCAAACCCTACCTTAACTTTTGCCAACGTATACGCAGTGATACGCACACGTACATATGGGCAACACGAATATACGCAGCTAAGCACGCCCATACTGTACACTTTAAATACAAACCCCAGCCTACTTAACGTATTTCAGTCGTATTTTGGACTCACGTAAAATTGGGCCGCCCACACGTAAGTATTTACGTGACACATACGTGAATGGCCCATACGTTCACAATTATGCTACGTTACTGTGCGTATTTTCTATGGTGCGCATGCGCAGTACTTACCAAAAGGCGATTTTACGTCTCCACCACACGTAAATTCGCTCAGAAGCGTTGTTCTGGATCTGGGCCCTGGTATTTAAAGTATGTTATGTTTGACCGTAGCTGAACATTGGTGGTTTCAATGCCATATATATATATCTATACTTACAAGTTGTGCATGGTCTTTATTATCTATTGTGCTATTAAGGATTATGGAAGAAAAGATGCCAAGTGGAGAACATCAAAGACTATGACTTATAAACATGGAACATAGAATTTAACGATTTAAAGCTGACTAGAGAAGGTAAGTATCCAGAGGTCCTTTGTGTATGGAAGAGTTAGTTTTGAGAAAATATATTAAAAAGAGCAGATTTTGCAGGAAAACTTGTATGGATAATGATTAATTAGTGTTTGTCAAAGGGAACTATAAGGTAAATCTTATTTTTCTGAGGTGACAGAAGCAGAAGCAGATTCCTTCATGTTATCTTTGACAGTGTTATTTCTTAAGACCATAAAATAAGGTGCTATTGTCATATCTCCCTGAACCAGCTTATATTATGACCATCTTTATAGTCATATTGTATTTAATATATACTATGCTGTCCATCCCTACCCTGTATGTCTGTACTGTATTTTGTTGTATTTTGTACGGTGCTGCAGACACCTTGTGCCGCCTTATAAATAAACGATAATAATAATAATAATAATAAATCATACTGTTAAAGACCTGCAAATAAACCATTACCTTGTCCTGTTCCATGTGTCCTTCACTCAGAGGTAATATGTTAAACAATGTTCACATGGGCAGGTAAAGAAATCAAATTATCAATAATTCTGGCAAATCTTTTATGTTATTTCTCTTTGATGTTTTTTAAGTGCTCCACATCTTCTTCTAAAGCAGCTTATTTGCATGATAAATTGTAGAGTTTTGGAAATAGATTTGGAATCATCATGCAGTATGATAATTTAGTCCTATGCCTCATCCAATCTCTCGGAATGAGAATCTAATTGAGTCACTATGTTTTCCATTACAGATTGCAGCTGTCAAGGGTCTTATCTGGGAGACATGAAAAACTTTTTGGTACCACAAATATTTTATATGCTTGTTTGGTGCTTATCTTTTAATAAAAAAGAACTAGAGACTGTGATAGAACAAATATAGTGTAAATATGAATTTCGTATAAATTTCTTATAAGGTAATGCTACCACAGTACAAAAAAGGACAGGATCCTGAGTAATGTATACCACCCTACTTAAGCATGTAAAGCATAACTGGGGTGTCTGGAGGGGAGGGCGTATGCATCCTCAAGATGTTACGTGGGAATTCCACACGTATCACCTATTGTATGGAACTCAGTTCCGTACGATAGGTTATATGTACAATGGGGCAGTTCTTCCCTTCTGTCTGCCAAGGTGGCAGGGAGAAGATGCAAATTATACTGCAGGGGCTTTACTACTTACATAGTTTGTCTTTTGGCTTAACCCCTATCCACCCTTCATCTTGTTGATGCTTCTTGTTGTGCAATTACTCCCACAGCAGACATTTGCCTTTTAGGTGGCATCACAGTTACTTTTTGTTTCTTGAATTTATTTGTATATTGTTATCAATCTAACACCAAGTATAAACAAAAAGATATAGATAGAAAATTGAGTCAATTTGGAATAGCAAAGGTCGTTATAAATGCTTACTGGCACACAAAAAACCCTAAATAAACCACACAAAAAAGTTAAAGAAATTAGGAAAATCTAGCGAGTAGGAATAGTCAAGAATCATTTGAAGTACAGAAAAATGAGTATACATTTAAGAAATGCAAGTGGACAGACAAATAGGCTGATGTGTAATGCAACAGTATAATAATAATAACAATAATAACAACAACAACAACAACAGATTAATAATAAATTAAAATAGCAAAAAGTAAGAAACCCCTAAAAATTGTTACATATGGTATATTAAAAATGCCTGAACAAAATATTTGCATATGCAGCAATGTGTTATTTGAAAAATAATCATAATAGGTGATTTCAAATGTTAAAATGTTAGAATAGTATACTGTATATTGTGGAGTTGGGCATAATGGGCCAGATCCAGAACTACGTCCGTCTTCCATAGACGGACGTAGTGGACCTGACCCAGAATTGTGGATTACACTTATTGGGCCGGATCCAGAACTACGTCTGTCTTCCATAGACGGACGTAGTTCAATAAACAGTAGCTACTGCGCATGCGTAGTAGCTATTGTACGTAATCTGCGTATCGTTTCGATACGTTGATTGCGTATATGCGGTCTAAAAGACCGCATATACGCAATCTATGTATCGAAACGATACGCAGTTTACGTACAATAGCTACTACGCATGCGCAGTAGCTACTGTTTATTGAACTACGTCCGTCTATGGAAGATAGACGTAGTTCTGGATCCGGCCCAATAAGTGTAATCCACAACTCTGGGTCAGGTCCTACATCCTGTGAGTAAAATTAAAAACCAAAATATCAGCTTGACTTTGCCTAAACACAAATGAAACAAAACAGGTTGGTTCAATGTTATTTATGTAGATACGACAGTCTTTATCTATGTGACCAAGGTTGGAAACCAGACCTCTACTGCCACTGTGCTCAGAGCTCTGAGCATGTAGGCAACAGAGATCCAAAGTCAGATACCAGCTGTATCTACCTCTATCTCCAACTATATCAACTCTACCTTCCTCACTCGCACACAGTTACAAGCGTGGGACCCTATCTTAAATCTCCCATACTTTCCTCTTATAAAATGGGAACTGCACAGAAAACTGGATTTGGTGTAAGGGCTTATCCCAGCCTTTACTGTACAATTTAACTCTCC
>WWET01000397.1:81173-101823 GCA_011038615.1 Limnodynastes dumerilii
AAATTACCAGTTGCTGCTTCTGACTTTTTTTTTTTTTTTTTTTTTTTAAATGTAGCCAGATAAATACATCTATCATTCACCATGGATTGATCAATGTCAGCCTAGGAGAAAGTGCTCCCAGGATACTTAACATAATATATTCATCTTTTGCAGAATCCCCTATTTTGTACCAATGAGTCTGTTCTATGTGTAAATATTAGTTTGTTTGGGGGTATTTTAGCAAAACTACAATCTATCATTGTAAACATGCGAGCATGGCTCTTTAACCTCAAAGTCTGTCTGTTATTCCCTTGTATTGTTTTATCTTTGCTTGTTTTTTATTTTATTTTAAAGCGCTACTTAATATGGTGATGTTATAACTGAACCAGATCCTGAACTTCGACCTCACAGCAGCAGAGTTCCTATGGCAGATCACTGTGCAATCCTGAATTCTGTACATGTAAGGAGAGACCACTCCCCTTCATATGTACGTGACATCCCACGGCAGGACTCTACCTTAAAATTTACACACTGGCCTTACGGAAAATGGGGCTGATACGTAAATAAGGATCGTATGTAAGGGCTTAATGCACACTTGCAATTTGCGTACATTTTCTGCTCACACAGGGCTAAATCCAGACTTAAGAAGGAGCTTGAAATTAAGAGAGGGCGCCCAGGCATACTGCCGCCAGTAGAACTACTGGTGCAAGCATGCCCATAAATGACAAGGCATGCTTGCTCTAGTAGCACTACTATAGGCAGCATGCCTTGCCCCAAAACAATACAAAAATAAACACCACAAGTGTCCCCCTATAACAATAAATTTTAAAAGAATGTAAAGGCCCCATCCCTAGTCCCTGTCATTAAAAAAAATGACAGTGCCCACATAGGAAAATAAAAACAACACGACATGTGCCCCATAAAAAAATAAAAATGTAAAAAAAACATTGTCCCCTTCTTTAAAAAAAAATTTAAAAAAAGTGCCCACATAGTTTAAATGTAAAAAAAACTGCGTCATGTGCCCGTTTAAAAAAATAAAAAAATAAAAAAAAATGCCCCAAAAATGCCCACACAAATTAAGAATAAACATAGTTACCTGCTCTGATGGGGGTCCAGTGTTAATCCGGGGGTGGCCTTGACAAAATTAAAAACCCCAATACAGACGACCTGCACGCAGGACATCCCGGCTCTAATGACAGGTCTACTGTCATTGGGGGGTATTTATACCCTTTGGGCACTGTAAGAATTATCTAGATAACGAGAATTCAGTGTCAGAGTTCATGTTCTCTTGATAATGTAATGTAATGTTTTTTTACATTTTTATTTTTTTATGGGGCACATGTCGTGTTTTTTTATTTTCCTATGTGGGCACAATTTTTTTTAATGATAGGGACTAGGGACGGGGCCTTTACATTCTTTAAAAATGTATTATTATAGGGGGACACTTGTGGCATTTTTTTATTGTTTTTGGGCAAGGCATGCTGCCTATAGTAGTGCTACTAGAGCAAGCATGCCTTGTCATTTATGGGCATGCTTGCACCAGTAGTTCTACTGGCGGCAGTATGCCTGGGCGCCCTCTCTTAATTTCAAGCTCCTTCTTAAGTCTGGATTTAGCCCTGTGTGAGCAGAAAATGTACGCAAATTGCAAGTGTGCATTAAGCCCTTACATACGATCCTTATTTACGTATCAGCCCCATTTTCCGTAAGGCCAGTGTGTAAATTTTAAGGTAGAGTCCTGCCGTGGGATGTCACGTACATATGAAGGGGAGTGGTCTCTCCTTACATGTACAGAATTCAGGATTGCACAGTGATCTGCCATAGGAACTCTGCTGCTGTGAGGTCGAAGTTCAGGATCTGGTTCAGTTATAACATCACCATATTAAGTAGCGCTTTAAAATAAAATAAAAAACAAGCAAAGATAAAACAATACAAGGGAATAACAGACAGACTTTGAGGTTAAAGAGCCATGCTCGCATGTTTACAATGATAGATTGTAGTTTTGCTAAAATACCCCCAAACAAACTAATATTTACACATAGAACAGACTCATTGGTACAAAATAGGGGATTCTGCAAAAGATGAATATATTATGTTAAGTATCCTGGGAGCACTTTCTCCTAGGCTGACATTGATCAATCCATGGTGAATGATAGATGTATTTATCTGGCTACATTTAAAAAAAAAAAAAAAAAAAAAAAGTCAGCAGCAGTCACTGGCAATTTACTCTGCAGTATAGTAGGTAAATTTACACATGATTACAGCAATTCCTAGCACTGGAATAATACCATACTAGAGCAGGCATCACTTAAAGAGAGCAGCATAATGGATCTACCTTGTGAAAATCATGAATCTGAAAGAGAAGGCTTTACTTCAAACCAAGTATCAATGTAAGAAAGCAAAATGGAAGATTTATCGCGAGGCAGGCATCAGTTCATGAGAACAGAATGATGGATTTGCTGCTAGAAATGCATTTGTCTATTAGAGTACTGTAGACTGATGGATTTAGTGTTAGACATCAATTCACAGGTGGGAAATCTGATTTCTAACCTTAACCAAAAAGCAAAAGAAGAAATTGCCCTGTACTGTAGTATACCCACATACAACATAATAATTCAGCTAATTTTATCATTTCTGGCTCAACTTTCAACTAGCCCAGTCATCTTTAAACTCCCCATTTGTCCTGTTGCCCTGTGGCTTTCTGGGGTTATGGAAATATCATATGTTGCTCTAGATTTGTTCCATAAACAATGTCCTATAACTACAGAATCCTTTACATTACAGTCTTACCCACCGATATCTGTGAAAGGCAAAAAGGTGCCCAAAGTGGTCAGTGCCATTGTTGTCATCATTTTTATAGTTTTTAATATGTGTATAAAACATTTGTTTGCATGGTATTTTCATTTCTTTTTATTTGCTTAATTGTGTTTTTTGATCTTAGCAATAGTAAAGATTATTGTGATTTTTTGGCAAATTTTATACTTATCTCTTCTTGTTTTTGTCTTTCTTTTATTTTAGTTATAATCATAATTGAGACTTTATTCAGAATCCAGAATATTAATTAAGAGAATAGGGACACGAGTATTAACAAAATCAATGAAGAATAAATTAAATACTAATGCATGCGGAAAGAGGTTAATGGTAACAGTGATGGTACATTGTGTTACATAATGTACCCAGTAAAGAGAACTGGGCTCAGACTCAGACTCAGGTCATTCCTATGTTTGCAGCAAATCAACTGTTCCTAACATTATTGAGCGAATTAAACACAGCTGGCTGGTTGTGCAACAGTCAATGTGAAACAAATGTTACTTTAGTCATAACTAATATAGCTTAATTTTTTTTTTTTTTTACACGTTTCCTATATTGCCAACATATTAGCAAGTACTGGTCAATTACACCAAGTTACAAAAGTTTAATAACATTAACTACTCACTAATAAAATTATAAAAAATACATTGTAATGCATGTAGTAAACTTGGATTTGGGTCTGCAGGGAGTTTTATGTTTTATTTGTCTCTTACTATTTGATGTGTCTTTTTGGGGCAGCGTGGTGGCTCAGTGAGTAGCACTTGTGTCTTACAGTGCTGAGGTCTTGAGTTTGATTTCTTATCTGTGTAGAGTTTGTATGTTCTCCTAGTGGGTTCACAAGTAAACAGGTGGAATCCCACCACAGAACTGTAAACACACTATAATATATATATCATACTATATATTATGGGTTTGGTATTGCTACATACCACATACTATAATATAAGTGCCTTAGAATGGCACGTACTATTATATACTGGGATATATTATGGGTCTGGGTATTGCACATGCTATAATATAAATAGGATATAATAGAGATCTGTGAACTATATACCCCATATAATATATCACCACATGTACTTTATATTTAGTTTTTTGTCCAGACCCCTAATATACCCCACATGTATTACACACATTGGAAACCCCCTTCCAAAAACCTGCGTTTGACACTCGAAGGGGTACAATAGAATCCAAACGAGGACCGATTCCAAGTGGTACACACACATTATTGTGTACATTATCATAACAATGATATATCCAAAAGAATCCAGTCTGATAGGCACAAAATAAAGTAGCAAATACAAAATAATGACAGGTAACAGACAAAATTCTGAAAGAAAAATCTGTTTAAAATGTAACCTTTAATTTTCATATATTAAAAAGTCTACAATATCATAGACAAGGGCCAGATTTACTAAGCTGTGGGTTAAGCTAGAATCTGATTGGTTGCTATAGGCAACATCTCCACTTTTCCAAACCTGCAGCTTAGTAAATCTGGTCCAAAATGTTAAAAATATCTAGAAATTCCACAATATTGGGCTGTGTTACTGTCTAAGCAGGTTTGTGGTTTGCTAAAAGTGAGTGTTATTCATCCCCTTTTATACTTTTACTTTCCTTAAAATTTAAATAAAATGTATAGTCTGAAAAATGGACACAAACATTTATATTTGCATTTATATCCTGTTCCTTATTATAAAACTGGCTCTTTGTTTAGTAGAGGAACACTCCAACATGGTGTATTGTGGTGATGTCCCTTTTGGCTGTTCCATTTCATAAGGTTAAGTATAAGCTCTACTCTGCTGATCAAGTCCATTCTTTCTGTAGCATATGGGTATACCAAAAACATATGATAGAAAATGTATTTACAGCTATGCTGGTCCTTGTTAGTATTTTCTTTATTTTTTTTTATTTTTTAAATCATTACATTTTTATTGAGTTTTCAATTGAGGCCCACCAATGAGACAGTTATAGGTATCTATAGTGTTCTGTCGAGGGGAGATCAAATTTGTTTTGGAGTTCAGGGAAGGGAAGAAGGCCATAAGAGTGGGTAATTTGATGAAGTGTCATAATCCCGTGGGTAGTCCATATTCCAAAATTGGAACCAGGAATCAATTTAGAAATTGCGATTAAGGAAACATTAGAAGAGAGGAGTGGGAATAATCTGTTAGCAACCACACAACTATCCCATACCTTAAGACTGTGTGAAATACTTAATAGAGAGGGAGAGCCCGAAGGTCTTAGTGGCTGAGGCGTCCATAATAGATCAGATAGCGGGAAGTATAAATTGGTGCTCTGCTGTAGGTCAATCCAGACTTTAACACCTGGGGGAAGAGACCAGTCTCGAAGTTGAGCCAACATACACGCTTTCTGATATTTAGCTAGGTCAGGCAGGAGAACCCCTCCCACATTCCGAGGTAGATAGAGTCTGGATCTAGCTATTCTTGGGGGGCGCTTTTGCCAGACATATGCGGTCATAAGGGTGCGCAAGTTAGTATTTTCTATTTGTTGGCTTACGTTGCTTACTGATCTTAAGCAATTTTAAGAGCACTACAATTGTACAGACAGACGTTTTTTAGATAATGTACTATATCATATAACTAAGTACTAAAAGTAACATTTGCTGATGCCTACCTTGCATTTTTTACTAGAAGACCCAATCATTTTTTTTATTTATTTACTTTTAATTGAGACTGCCCAGCTATTATTTTGGCATAGAGGGGCTTTAAAGAAATGATTGAGATCCCAAGTCTGCCTCATACTGAAAAAGCTTAGGAAACACTAATGTTGGACTGTATTCACAGATGAGACTGAGTTAGTTGTGCTTCAGTATCCTCACCTAACTCATCTGATCTGCCCCCCAACCCGCCCCCATTTTTAGGAACCTTAAGAATGCCATATGGCTTCCATAACTATCCGTGTGTATTTTCCTTCTCAGTCTTTGTACTTCTTGGTTCTCTAAAAACCTTCAGTATATCCTTCAGGTGTCTCATAATTTTTGTTAGACAGATAACATGTATACAGCTTTCCAAAACCATTTTAACACTTTGTTTTTTAACACTTAAATCTCCTTTTTTGAAAACACACAAATTGCTCACATCCAACAGAACTTCACATGCCCTAAGTAACCATGACAACCGATCTTTTAAAGTCTCCCAATTCCTTACAGAGGCCACTTAAATAATGCCAAACCCTTTTCCCAAGCCCGCACTGCCAAAACAAATGGTTGACTGGTTCAGCCTCCCCACATCCTTCTCTTGGGCAGGTATACACCTGTGACAGTCCCCGCACCTTTGGTACGTGCTGTAACTTTGGTACGTGCTGGACTGCTAGCACCCCATGCATTCTCATCCACACAGTCACACTGTTTATTTCACACACCTTAACTTTCACATGATCTTCTTCCATACTTAAACCGCTTCAATCACCCTCCACATTGCACAACACTCCCTAACACTGATACCATATCAGGCAATAGAAATCCACTGGTACAGATGCACACCTTTTCACCCATCTCCTTCTATACAACATCGACCCAGCAAAATAGTTTGTAAAACACAAATTCATACTATCACCCGCAATTATTCTAGTCAAACTCACAGCACCATTTACACCTAGAAAAATCTAAAAATTATGGAAATTCATCCCTCCATTCATCCTGCCTTTCATAACATGTTCTTGCTCCATATGCTCCATCTTTTATCCCTAGAAAAACAACAAAAACAAACCACATCTCAATTTTCTACAATTGCCTTTCCTTTGGACAGGTTTGCTGACTCTCCCGGGATATCCGGGAGACTTCCAAAATTCAGGCAGTTCTCCCGGTATCCCAGGAGAGGCGACAAATCTCCCGCATGAGAGGCAAGGGAGCAATTTTCGTCATCAAGCCCTATCCAACCCCTGGAACACTATGAATTAAGGTATTACCAGAAGGTAGGGTGGGACTTATATTTGTATAAGTTGCGTAATTAAGTCCGGCCCTGTGCTGGAGATCCCAGAGGGAAGATTTCAAAAACACCAGCAAAAATAACAACAATGGTAGAATAACACTTTCAATGATTAACCCCTTCAAAGTTAGTAATAGATCACACAAATGACAAAAAATCAACTTATGCCCAATCTTCTATTGACCAGCACTTCAGATATTGCATTATGTTGCCTTGCTAGTAATCTTATAATAAGAAGATAATATATCTGCATTCTACTTGTTTAGACTTCTGATTTTTGTGTAAATCTGCATATGTTTGCTTTTGCCTAGTTTCTTGTCACCATGGGCCTGATCCAGACCTACGACCGCAATCGCCCGCGAGCGTAGCGAACGTTCGCCCGGGCGTAAAAAACTTTCACGCCCATAACACTCCCATTGATTGTAACTGCTTACGCCGGCTGAACCCTACCCTAAGATTTTCCAGCGTATGTGCGAATTTTCGTACTGATACGCTGGTCGTACTGGGCTTAGCACGTCCATACTGTACAATTTAAATGGCTACTTGTGAAACAAATGTGTATACAAAGGGAGAAGGATGCTTTTATACAAGTGTCAGAACTGAGCATTTGTTTACTGCAAATAGTTTAGACTGCTCTCCTGTATGTACAATGCATTAACAATAAAAATAATTGCACAGAGTTTCAGTAACCAAAACATTTAAACAAGCAAGAATGAGGTCAATGTTCAAATTCAAGTTCAAAACCTTTTATTAAGGGTAGTTTAGAATTGTTTATTTCTAGCCAACAATTTGTGTGAGAGAGAGAGAGAGGGATGAATAGTAAAGAATACCAGCTGCATATAGACAGGCAATATACAGTATAGGAAGCTTTAAACAGCCACTGACCAGCTTTTGGTTATGCCATGCAGTCCTCAGAGATGTGAGTGCGTGTTCTACCTATGCCACACCTGGGGTCACTCTCACCCCCATCTGGAGGCCAAACACTGGCAGAGCTCTCTCTCTCTCTCTTTGTGTGTGGTGGATTTGACTAACTAATGGGGCACATGGAGCGCTGTCACGGGGCAAATGTGTGAGCCAACATTTAGGAGCATATATGTGAGAACTCAAACCTGAAAGAATTGCGGTTGTCATGGATACTGCTAAACACTACACACAAACACATGCAAATACACACACACATTATAATCTGTCAGGAACAGATGTGGAATATTTGTTAGGGATAACATGTAACATGTCCAATTTTCAATATGAGCCTAATACACAACCCTTCACACCTCTGACTGGCTTAAAAATAAACCGTTTGGTTCTGGCCAGCCAAAGTGGCTATAGGCTCCACAAGGAGTATACATCTCAGTGAAGCTTTGGAATGAACAGAAATTGTATAATTAAATGAGCTAAAATCAAAGCAAAATATAATACTTAGGCGAAGCTCACATTTCTAGTACTCAAGGGCAAGTCCTAATTTCTCAGGAACGTGCAGCACAAGCACATGAGCATAGCAAGGGTGCCCTCAACTATGCATCCTTTGCCATGACTTGTTATGGCCACAAGGAGTGAGACAGAACTCCACCCCCACAGTGCTCTGGGACTGGAAGGAGTTCCCAGAGAGAAAGTGAGAGCTGCAGTGTCTGAGGGGTGTGGATCCCCAGAAAGAACAGCCCTATTTTGATAGGGCCATTTTCTCCCAGCCAGTTTTGAACGCGGTGCTCTGAAAGGTAAGGCTGTAAACTACCCCAACCCTTCCCCTAATTCTAACCCTATCCCTACATTACCCTTACCCTAAACCTCCCCTTCCATGACCCTAACCCTAACACTCCCTTCCACACAGCCTGCCCTAACCCTTACTTCCCGGCAGCATAACCCTAAGACTCCCCTCTCCACAGCCTGATCCTAACCCTAACCCTCCTCTTTCATAGCCCTAACCCTAACCCTCCCTTCCCCAGAGCATAACCCTAACTTTAAAAGTCCCCAGATAGGTTACTCACCTCTCTGGTGGTGTCTGCGGCGTGTCTGGTGGGTGGAACTTCCGAAAATGAATGGGTGAGTATGCCGATTGGCATATTCACCCGTTTTGAAAAAAGAAATCGAAAATGGCTATTTCGAAATAAAGACAGCCAAAAAAGAACTTTTGGCTGTGTCTACTTCTAAGACAGCCCTCGTGCTGTGAACTCTCACCAGCTGGCACCCAACTTGTGATGTAGAATTGATAACTTTTAGCTGTATTTCTCAATCTGCCATTCCTAATATTTGCATTGTACATTCTGTTGAAATACTATAACATAAGAATTTGCCTGATCTCCACATCCCTAGTTATACCACTGACTACATTCTGCCATTTGCCAAATATCAAGAAATCTTGCTTTGCTAAACTGTTAATTTGTCATATATTTATCCAACTCATTGCCAAAAGATTTAGGTGTAAATTATGTAGATTCTGATTTACAACATTTTTGAATAGTGAAGTGCCCAGAATGAATTGGGTGAGATCTTGAGCCTTAAAAGAGTTTGTATTGTCCTCTATAATTTACCATTGTATATTGTAGGTGTCAGGTCCCATATCACATCCTACTTGGGGCCAGATTTCTTAAGGGGCAAGTTAATTCACCAGTAAAAGTTGCCACACTAGGTAAAGTTTCCTGTCAATTTATTATTAAACTCGTATTGATTTTAAAACTATAGCGATGTCTGGCAATTTTAATAGTGGTGAGTTTGTATGAAACACACTGTAGTTTAACAGGATTTGTATTAAAATAGTTTTTTAATGCTGAAATAATGTTTTCCTTTAAACTCCCCGGTGTTTGGTCGAAAATCGATGGTGTTTGCTGTACTATCGCAAGAGTTCACATAACAGACACTATTCCAATGCAGGTCACTTTCTGATTGAGAGCTTTCATTTTGATGAGGTTAGCTGAACATGTCAGTGAGGCAAAACCTTGTTTGCAGGCATTTGGGATTCATGTTATGTGGATTTATTCAAATATATTCTACTGTTAAAACATTATTGTTGGTTGGTTCTTATGTTACAATTTTGTTTCACTATGTCTTAGTCATAGGACATGTAACATTCACATATGTTGTTTCAAACCAGTTATGGATATAAATTGAAATAATAATTTTATTGGTTTAGCAAATTAAAGAATTGTCATAAAATAACAATAGTGAGAACACATCACTTGTGTTATTGTAAAATAAAATAATTTTTTTGTGTAACTCACTTGTCTGTAATTTTTTACATTTGCCAAACAACAGCTGGATGCAGCAGGTTGCCACAAAACAACATTGTACATAAAATAACCATAACCCTTATGAGGTCATTTTTTTTTTTATGAGGCATTGGCCCAGATCCAGACCTTTGCACGCCCCCTGTTCTTCCCGCAAAGGTAGTAATTCTGGACACTTATGTGTCCAGATTCCTACCTTAACTTTTACGACTAGGTCTTTGGCCGTATGGCTGCAGACCTAGTCATAGCGGGACTTCCCCCGCCCCCTCATTTACATGGCTATCCCCACCTATATGGCGGGGATAGAGCCATCGTAAGTGAAGGGTCTGCTCCTTCATCATAAGTACTAATGTTCGTAAATTGGTTACATACGTTAGCCCTTACGCACAGGAAACATCTGTCATGCACATGCGCAGATGTTCCCTGAAAGGAGACTTATGGAAATGACTTGCGTAAGTCCCCTGTCGGCCAGAGTTGAGGACCCAGCCCATAATGATTACTTTGCTGACCAATTGCCAACGATTTGAGCAAATTTGCCTTTCACAATCACCTCTATTTTCTCTGGCGAGAATCCTCAGCGATTTTTAAACTTGTCCCATTCTCTAGTGATTTTAAAACTCGCCCGTAGTAAATCCAGTGATTTATATGTTCGTCATAGATATCTAAACTGGGGCGATTTTGAAAATCCATAATCTCCGGCAAGTTTTGGGCAAGTTTGCATTAGTAAATATGGCAAGTTCAAACTCACCGGTAAATACAAGTTTAACAATCACGACTTTAGAAAATCTTTAGCTGCTCCTGTTATCCATTAATATAACGGGTCTAAAACATATCGGAATTATAATGTAGGTCAGATTGCTTGTTCCTTGTGCTTTGGCGCAATACTTTACCTAATCTAGAAAGCGTTTTTCTGTTTCACATATGTCTCCACAAAATGACTGTAGAATCAATGGAATGATGATTTTTAAGTTGTGATTGAAGGATTGGAAAATAGCTGATAAAGTTGATAGACAAAAAATAAGTTTCAAATGTGGAAAAAAACATGACATGTTTTATAGGCAAGCATGAGAAAATGCGTTCAGGGAATAATCTCATAACGTTTGCTCAATTCCTATGTTACTCTAATATTATAATGTAAAACTGTATAAACAAATTAATATAAACCCAAAATGTTATTTTGTTAATGGCCCCCATTATTGGCATTGTGTAGAGAAGGTCCTGTGAAATGATAACCTTGGACTAGCTCAAAGAGTGAAAATCTGTACTCATTAGCCCCGATCCAGATGTGGTACTTTGGCAGTCCTGGCACACCGATTTCATAAGACTGATTAGATACTTTTATACTTACCCGCCCACACAATTTGATAATTAATGGAATGCAAAGTGATAGGATAACTATAGGAATGAGTCAGGGGTGCCCACTATCGTTATTGGTTTTTAATTTGGCCATAGACCCACTTCTGTGAATATTACAACGTTGGCAAACTTTCACTGGCATCTGAACTGGAAACCAAGAGGTAAAAGCTACCAGGTGTGTGGAGGATTGATTTATTTATTTTTTCAATAAAGCTTTTTATTGATACACATTGTCCAAATATATTCAATTACAACATTATCTCACAACATTTTGGATATGTGACTATTTATACTTATTTATAAACCGGGATGACGCCTTCTCAAAGTGAGGTATTTATATGCATTTAACCTGACAAATAAGAGAGAGCATGACAGCTACATGACCATGATATCAGAACATATCAGACGAACCTAATGAAGGAAGAGCCGTACGATCCGGAGCATCTGCTGCAATCTGACGGAGAGCATAATACTCCGTGTATTGGAAGGAGTTGTGAAGCTTATGTTGAATCACCTCTGGCAAGGACCGCATATAAGATTCTCAAACCCCAAAAAAGCTCTCGGTTTTATGTTCTTTATCTATTAGGGCTTCACTCCAGTCCATTCTGAAAAGAAAGTTTTTCTCGAAACAACCTTAAAGAGGGGGCTGAGGTGCTAGTCCAGGTGTGTAAAATTGTCTTGTGAGCCACCGCACTAATTATTAATAATTATTTTTTAATCCCCCTTTCCACTCTCTGACCTCTAGGACGTACGCCAAACACTGCCCACTCCGCTGTAAATGGCACATGATTTAGTAGATATCTGAATATTTTTTGACTTGCAGCCAAAAATTGCGTAATATTGGGCATTCCCACAAACTATGTAATAGATTACCCTCTAAGGCATCACATTTGGGGCAGGAACCCGATTCTCTTGTACCCATGTGGTATTGTCGGAGTGGGTATAATGAAATAATTTAAGAAACATTTCAAGATACTGGAAAGAGGAGAGAGCGTTTTTTAAGGAATAATTCAGAATTTTTATAAGATCATCACTTGAAAGATTTGGGAAATATGCAATCCATTTGGATAAGTCAAATTGAGATTTAGAGTAATCAATTGGTGTCTGGAGGAACCTATAATTAGTGGAGATGGCCTTCGCCCTTCCCGAAGAATTTAGTATTATTTTATCTAGAGAAACAGAACAATCCTCCTGTGATAATAATCAAAGTATTCTACTCGCATAGTGTTGGGTTTGTAAAAAGGCCAATTGATGGTTACGTAAAAAAAGGTATTTGGCCACGGCAGAATTAAAGTCTGAAGAATTAATACGTCCCCTCATATTGTCCGCTATATGTCCCACAGACGCAAACCCCTCATTCTTCCAGACTGTGAAGGGGTAGGATGCTGCACCATTCTGAAATTCGGGATTTCCCACAAAGGGAAGGTGAAGGGATGTGCATTAAGATTCATTTTATGCCTTATCGAGTTTACAGCAGAGGGCTGTCCTGAGGTCTTGAGAAACCTCCTGATCATGTAGAGCTGAGTTTGCGTATATGTCTTTCATATGTATGCAATCCTGTACGTAATGGAGTAGAGCAGCATGATTATAATTAGTAATGTTTGAGAAGTTTATTCCCCCATTTACTTTCGTTTGCTGCAGCTTAAGCATGCCTATTCTCGGCTGCTTCCCTGCCCAAATACATTTTCTAAAAAGGGCTGTAAGAGTCTGGGTATCTTTTTTCCCCATCAAAATAGGGAGGGTATGGAATAGATATATTAATTTAGGGAACTGGATCATCTTGATTATATTAGCCTTCCCCAGAAAAGACAAAGGCAGCGAACGCCACCCCTCCAACTCACGTGAGATACTTCTAATAAGTGATGAGATATTTGCTTCATAAAGTGACGCTGGGTTTTTTGTGATTTTAACCCCCAAATAAGTAATATGATGTGTAGCCCAATCAAACGGCAAGTCCATACTCCATACGGGGCGAGTGTTATTAGGATTAAGTGAGAATGCTACCGACTTTGTCATATTAACCTGAAATCCTGACACTTTACCATAATCCTGAAGAAGGTCCAATATAAGACGTAACGAAGACTTTGGATTTCCGATATACAATAGCACATCATCAGCGAAAGCTGAAATTTTAACTGATGTACAGCCAATTTTTATCCCCTCAAATCCATTAAGATTTTGAAGAATGCAAAAGAGAGGATCTATAGTTAAATTGAACAGTAGGGGGGCTAAGGGGCATCCCTGCCTTGTCCCTCGCTCCATCAATATGGGCTGACCCTTGGAACCATTAATAAGGAGGTGCGTAGATGGGGTATTATAAAGATAACTAATAAAGTTTATGAAAACAGGGTCAAATTGCCTATCCTCCAGGACTGCCATCAGATATGGCCAAGCTACTGAGTCAAAGGCAAATGTAGTGTCCAAACTAAGCAGTATGTTTTCCGTTTGTTTATTTGTATGTGAAGCTAGCGTTGCTGCAATCGCTGAGCGTATTGCCCTAACTGATTGTCTACCCCGAATAAAGCCTAATTGGTGTTCTGTAAGAATAGTGGGCAGTATTTCCTGTAGTCTATTAGCTACAATTTTTGTGAGTAATTTATAGTCCACATTAATTAAAGAAATAGGTTTATAAGAGTCAACATTTTGTGGATCCCTCTCAGGTTTAGGTATGAGAGTAGTATACACCAGGTTGAACGAAGGATGGACAGGCCTATTTTTTAGTATTGAATTATATAGTTCTAGTAGACAGGGTCAAATTTCAGACTGGAGCATCTTATAATACTCTCCTGTTAGACCATCAGGCCCGGGAGTTTTGTGGAGTTTTAAGGAAGAGATTACCTGATTTAATTCCTCAGCAGTCATGTCTGCAGTTAATAGATCATTCTGAGACTCTGTTAATTTGGGGAGCTGATCTAAGTGTAGGAGTTTTGTTTGAAGGGTTTATTCATGGGGCAAAGCACTATAGACTTCCCTATAATTCTGCGAAATGGGACAAGATTTCAGGAGTCCGGAGTAATAAATGAGAAGATGTTCTGTGGCGAATGGATGTGATGTAAGATTTTTTAGACCAAGGTTTGGAGAGGAGGATTTATTTTAATACATAGACAATCCTAAACAAATATTAATGCCAATCCTGGGCAAAAAGATACACTATGAGTTTGGATGACGCACAGGCTTGCCCTAAACATAAAGGGGGATGCTGGCTTGTACCATTGTTTTTGGGAGTGTCCCATTATAAGGAACTTTTGGCTCCATATAAAAGACACACAGTAGCCACATCGTGCAGTTGTGTATGGAGTGGACAGAAACTTTATTGTAAAAAGAAAAAAGGCTGTGTTTGTGGCCATGCTAATCCTTATAGTAGTGTAAGCAACAGCCTGATAAGTGATAGAATTCTATAAGCAAATGCGTAATGTGTCCCTAAAAAATGTAACAAATTACCCAAATAAACATTGCAATATTACATGACCTAACACTACATGTTAAACCGCGAATAAAATGTCTTAAAAATGTTCCTTACTGTGTAGATCGAATAGAATGGTGGCCACCGTTATACTATGTAACCTAAACTGGATTTAGCATTACAAATGTGTAATAAAATAATAATTAAATGTAGCGACTCACCGTTTAGCAGTCATCTGTCTTGGGATGACTTGCTTGGATTTTCAGCTTCTTGTGAAGATCTTCTTTAAATGTTGCTTAAAGATGCTTGTCACCTTGCTAGAAGAGGTTGTTCCGGTGCTTGCAGCTGGTCTTCGGCCTCTTCTGGCACGTGCCACCAGGGGAGGATTAGGAAAATAAAGTGGACCTGGAAAAAATTATGGAAGTGGCCTCCTGTGGGGTGTGACCAAATAAACTGTAGGAGGAGCCAAACAGAAAGTAGGCAGGATTAACACAGTTTTATTAGCCCCTGCAATTTTATAAAAAATACAAAAAAAGGAAAATAATAACAACGAGAACATGACAAGACAATGTGCATAGATCACACAATAGGTAACATAATGCTCCCAGCCTCTAAATTTCTTAATAATTATACTGTTTGTTTTTTTATCTACATTTATTCCCATTATGCAATTCAGTGTTCCTATATAGTACAGGAATGGCAATGTTTTATGAGTGTATGTGGTATTATGATTTAATTTATTAAAGAGATATTATTACATTATAATAACAGGAGCAACCATAATTTATTTAATTTATGCATTGCATTGCATTTTATTTTTGGTGTCTAATCTAGTGCTTACTACTTTTTTCTACCATAAAATCTCTCACACACACACACACACACACACACACATCCCATAAACACACACAAAAACAGTGCGCCCATACATTGGCGAAACTAGTGAGTCGAGGACCCAAATGTAAAAATATGCTTGGCCATAGAATAATAATATTAAGTGAATTCATCCCTGTCTGAAAGGTACCACGCTTTGTATGACAGTGCATGTTCCTTGTAAAAATGATTTATTCCATTAGTGTACAGTATACAGTTTACAAATGCAATATTACACAGTATTAATTCTACTTTTATACTACTTTAAATAAATTGATCCTATAAAAGACAGACCTTCCAACATGACTCATGCCATCATGTACAAAATACTCTGCCCCTGAGCTTCCAAGAAATCAGTTACTATGGTAATCACCTGTGTTAAAGAGAAAAATAGTTTTCAAATCAGTTAATTTATTAACACCAGGTGAGTGACAGCTGGAAACTCCGGAGTGGACTGATATGTACCTAATGGAAAATGAAAGGGTCATGCTGGAGAGTCTGAAAAGAGATATTGTGAGACAAGAGGACGTATGTTTTATTGTTATTTTGTGCACATTCAAATTTTTTTATTAATTAGTCTTATGTTTTTCTTAATTTAATGCTTAACTGCATTGTAATATAATACAGTCTTCTGGCAAATATCCATTCCTGCATTTTGCATGTTATTATAGTCATTGGCCCAGATCCAGAACAACGCTTCTGTGCCAATTTACGCCGGCGGACACGTAAAATCGCGATTTTGTATGTACTGCGCATGCGCAGTAAGTCATTTATGTGATTTACGTACCACTTAGGTAGGTAGATTGAGTATGTGCAGTCTTTAAAGACATAGTAGGTTAGGAAGAAGGAGGCCAGTGCCGCCTCAGGGAGTATTTGTGTAGAAGTGGGCGGGGGGAGGGAAGTAGATTAGCCGGGGAGTTTGGGGGGAGGCATTCTCCGTGTGTATTTTCCTTCTTAAGGAAAATACATTCAGTAAGCTAAGATAGCCTATGGCAGTCTTATGTGCCATTAGACACCAAATTAGGTGCAGAACGGCCCAACTTTCTCTTATCTCTGAACACGGTCAAATAATATATACTTTATATCAGTCATGCTATTTTCCATAATGACTGTCTCATAAATATTGTGTCATTAGTTTTCTGTAGTTTAGTATAAAGGATTTGGTCAGCATATAAGTGCATACATTACCTTGGTCACCCCACTTTGATGGAAAGCAGCACTTATGCATATCATTTTTATCTTCTGAAATATTATTCAAGCCTCTCAAATTCTAATTAAGTACCAATATTTAACTAACTATGGTTTGCAAATACATGTCACTGATATCTATAGAAAGCACTGGAGTGGATCAGAAAAACCTCTCGTCTGTATCTGAATATATATTGTATAGGAAAAAGGGGAATGTACCACTTTAAAGCGCCCACTTTAAATCTGCAGCAGTGACAAATGTTAGGAAGGTGCCAAAACCTCCCAAATGAATAATATGGAAAAAAGGCTAACACATAAGGCTACAGCGCTGATTTTGTGTCCTACAATAATGATGACCAACAATTATTAAAATAGCAATCACAACTCACAAATAAAATACATAGCGGCATAATATAGAATAAAAAATGATGAAAAAGTCAATGTTCAAAAAACGTCCTTATTTTGATAAAAGTTCAATCTCTTTGTTAAAATCTTCAATCCCTCAGGACCAATATGTGAAAGATAAACAAAGGTGGACAAATAAAGGAATCGTTAATATAAATTCATAAAATAAAATAAATGGCCAGGAATATATAGAATATATAAATACTTTACTTCAAAATATTAAAAACAAAATACAATCCTGGACAATGATAAAACACATAAAACAGGAGAACAAGTCCCAAGAGCTAAAAAGAACACCCCTACCCCAGTCTCTGCAGTGTCAGACACGGGCTGCTGCGATGACAGGAGGGACGTCTCCCAGCTGGCAGATGAAAACGGCTGCTAGACTCGGGTCAACAGTTCCTGGAGTGAAGGATGTCTGGAAACGCTCAAAAAGGGGAGTCTGTTCTCAAGTCCGGATCCTCAGCTTAACATGTTTCGGGCTACAGGCCCTTTCTCAAAAGCGATCCAGATGTGTGAAGATCAGGGGTTTGGTATAGTAGTAGTTCGTCTGCCAGAGGTTCCAAACTTTGCAGGTGTTATCCCAACTTCCGTACATGTGGCGATGTGATACCCATTTAGTAAATAGTTGATTACATAAATCTCTTTGAGATGGCTTTGAGATACAGTGTCCAGTCAGCAGATCCCATAAGCCAAGAGCACCAGACCTCCAGTATCCACCAAAGACCCATCCAAGTGGAATAAGAGGTTGTAAACCCCTTTGCTGTGTCCCTCCTTATGCAGGATTCCTCTTGCACCTCCAAATCCCATAATCTGGATGATAACATGTAGGTCACAGAGAGCGCTCTCATAGTGTGACCTTCTATATCTGCAGCTGCAGCTGGTTCATTGCTCTCATGGTTCCAAGTTTGACAGTGTCATCTGTAGCACAGGAAGCCAGGTTTACATCTTTCTCATCCAGAGACTGTACTTTACAAAAGCATTAAATTTAACTGCTCAGCTGTCATGGATGCAGTCTCCAGCACGAAAATGCTGTTTCCGAAATAGAGACAACTGAAAGCCAATTTTCGACTGTCTCTATTGCAAAAAATAGCACAAATTAGAAGATTTTATTAATGAATGTGTAAGTATGCTGAATTTATTTTTCGGCATACTCAGGGTCAGGCTGTGGAGAAGGGAGTCTTAGGGTTAGAGCACAGGGAAGGGCACCTTAGGGTCAGGAGAGGGTTAGAGTTAGGGTAATGGAAGGAAAAGGGCCGTTCTCATCGGCTGTCATGTGCAAGATTTTTTCTGATCTGCAAAGCAGTGCAAAGTAAGCGCTGCTGCAGCAGATAAACTGAGCTGCAGCTGCATTCTAACACACAAGCCAACGCGGCATTGCCAATTGTAAATGTAAATGCCAGGGGATTAGCTGAGTGATAGAAAATGTGCACCTACTAAATCCTTCCATAGTGAGTACAAGTCTGGTAAGTTGGTGACATCATCTTCCAGGACTGTAGCATCGCTCTCTGGCCCACCACTTCATGGAGCAGACCCTGGGGGAACCAGCAGCTGGGACCTTTTTAGTCATCTCAGTGCATAGCACTGGCTGCACTGCTGATAGTTGCCCCGCGGCTCTTGTGAATCTAATCCACAGAGTGGCATTTATACAAAAAGATTATATGAGCTAATGTTATGGAGTAAGGTTAGAACTACATGAAATTGTTGCTTAACATGTAAGTAAATGTATAAATATATAGATATTCTCCTAATAAAATGTCCGGCACTGTCTTACATCCGGTTGATATGGCACTGTTTACTCACCGCACAATTAATTACTGTTCTCTTCCTTCTCACAATATACTGACATAGTCCAAACTACCATTCAACTGAACTTGCTGCCTGAAGCAACCACTTAGCTGAGCCTCATTATAGGACAGTTGCTGTAGTCAATGTCTGCTCAATACGGATGACTAGCCTACCTGATTATATAAGCCAGAGGACATGACATTTCCCAGTGCAGACAGAGCTGCATCACCATCATCATCATCTGTTTATTGATAAGACCCCACAAAACTCCACAGTGTCAGACAATCAGTTAACAATAAAGATGATAAAAAAAAACGTTATATATAGACACTGGTCAAGGACATGCAGTCTTAATGGAGAAAACACAGCTTATTTATTAAAGAGATATACTAAAACCTCTTAAAGCTTGGAAATAACTGTGTTAATATAATAACTTGAGCTTTTTATTGACTGTAGTTCACCAACAGCTCAAACATGTCCATAACAAACTGTCAAAAATATAACATAAAAGATCATCTGTTTTGACTTCCGGCGAGTGGTGGATCCAAGACGGTCGCGTCTTAATTCAGCCCTGCGCTGTCAGCCGCAATTTGCACACAGCCATCGGGGCATTCTTCGGATAATTATCGGCTTCAGTGTCAGGACTGATGCCCATATCAGGCACTAGCTAGCAGTGGGTTTATTTTGCCCAGCGGACCTTATATCATTTCCCGGAGTCCAGCCTTGGTGTCAGGCCTATTTTGATACCACCCATCTGCTGCATGCGGTGCACCTGGCGTCCTTGCTGGGGATCATTTGGGGTGCTAGCTCTCTCTCTTGGAGTCTCCTAGTCTGGTATACCATCCTTACTGCTGAAGGGGTGGCTGGCGACATCTACTCCTTAGGAAGTCCCTGTGAGGACTGAGGCTGGCGGGTGGCATATTCACCCTGATGTTGGATGTTGCCACATGGTGCAGATTGTTACAAATGCAGGGTCATCGTGTGTATGACATACCTCCAGATACTGCTTAGCCCTACCTTCCTTATGCTGGCTTATGATTAATGGAGTTAGCAACTGGTGGTTGTGAGTACCTCTTGTTACCAGCTATAATCCTGGAAAATTACAGAATCCCCCACTCATATTTGTATTAACCTCTTTCTGCAATAGATATGCAAAATATCTATTGTTTCTAAGCCCAGTGGAAGAAGTTGCTTTCTAAGGCTCTCAGTGGATGCAATACACTACTGCAAGTTTATTAAGTTTCTAGGTTTCTACTATTGCTAAAAGAAGCCTTTTTGGTGGTCTCTCTCTCTCTCTCTCTCTCTCTCTCTCTCTCTCTCTCTCTCTATATATATATATATAAGTATGCAAAGATGAAGTCACTCAGGAGTCTTGCAAAAGGTAAAGTGCCTAGCCGGCCAAATTTATTAGGAAACCGACGTTTCAGTCACATGCAGTGACTTTCTTCAGGGTTACAAATACAGCATATATCACAAACATCCCCTCACCACACCATTATATAAAGAAATAAAAGAATCAATTTACTTACCCCACCAGCAACGTGGCAGCCAGCCTCAGGACCGGAACTCCGTGCTGTTAACACGCCTCCTTTGCCCAGCAGGGTGCCAGGAAGCGTGCTGCAGGTGTATAGGGCCGTCATCGGCTGGCCGTTGCTATGGGGACCAATAAACAAAGCACGTGAGAA
>WWET01000397.1:133478-144757 GCA_011038615.1 Limnodynastes dumerilii
ATATATTGCTGTTGCTTCAAGGAAGCATAGCTGTAAAACGATAAATCAGCAACTTTGTTAAATTGTTAAAATATTTTAAAACTGAAAAATAAAAATATAGGAACATACTGTACTGGGAATCTTTTTATTTACATGAAGGTAATATATTGCTGTTGCTTCAAGGAAGCATAGCTGTAAAACGATAAATCAGCAACTTTGTTAAATTGTTAAAATATTTTAAAACTGAAAAATAAAAATATAGGAACATACTGTACTGGGAATCTTTTTATTTACATGAAGGTAATATTGAATATTGTTAGATTTTGCAATCTGCAAGTTTACATGAATCCATGTTATCCATTCGGAACACAATGCACTCAACCCAGACTTCTGTCTTTTGACACATCACAGCAGGGTTGGGCAGTTCAACTGGGAGAAGTTTAGTATTACATAGTAAAAGTATGTGGTTTACCCATCTAGGCTTCCGATCCACCTTCATTTTAAGTGCAAATGGACTAGAAACTTTAATGTAGTGTCCTGCTTTTTAATTAGCAAAATGTTTAGTGGCTTATACCTATGTGTACATACACACCAAAAAACATTTGTATTATTTTATTTCTCTGTCCCCATTTTTGGAGCACTATACAATAGTGTAATCCTGCGTCTCACTGTGACTGTCCTGTTTTTGAGAACAGCTTGATAAGTGTATTGTATTGCAAACCCTATCCTATGTGTTGTCACTACTCAATTAGAAGCAACACTATTTATCCCACATGATCTTAGTGTGTGTTAAAAGTATTGTATTTTAGTGAAATGTATTAAGTTCGTGAATATATAAACCCTTTCAACAGGAAGTGTCCTTTTCTGCTGGTCTGAGTATCTTGTAAATTTGACATTACAATGTTGGTACAGCCTTCCCCTGTACATCTAGTAATCTGTACATGCATTGTCATTGTAACACCTACCTCTACATAGATTATTTTGTGTACAGTCCTAGTTTGAAAATGCTTGGTTAATATAACCAGAGAAGATTGGCTGCAGATATACATTTCAATGAAAAAAATAAACTATGGAATATGTTATAGCATAGCTCTTGTTCTTCTTAAAGGGTAACCTCCTGTGTCTTGTTGTTTTCCAGTCATGTCACCACAATACTCCCTGACTTTAAATGGCTTTGTTTGTAACATATAACTGGTGTTTATAATACAAGTAGCGAAGGAATGGGAGATATCTGAGAGTACAGACCAGTCAGAGAGACTAACACTTTCCTAGCATTAAGCTGCACGTGCCTAGAATGACTTAGGCAGACTACCTTCCAAGAATTAATCTAGGTTGTTGATCAGGATTAATGTGGTAATATAAGCAGCTTCAGAGAAGTTTCTATTAGTATTATTGTCTAAAACAGAAAGTCTGTGCCAATTGTTAGGAGTGAAATACATGCTATTTTAATTGAGACTTTCCATTTAAAAAATAAATTACATTCTACAGTGAACATATCAGTGACAGTAACTTATGTATATAATTAAGACAAAAGAACTGCAAGATACAAAAATGATGGTAATTTATAGACACAGAACTGATGTTGAACATAGCTATGCAAATTACACTAAGATAAAGAACAAACTATGGTACAGAGAAGTGATGACTGGCAGATATTCGTGTGTATTTTAGCAAATACAGTCAGAGAAAACAATGTATCTTTTATTTAAAACAAAAAGGAAAGAAATCTAGATGCATAAGATCCAGATATCTGTATATTTCAATGAGGAGTAAGAGTGATAGACAGCCTTATAAGATATTGATATTGAAAGAATGTATAATTGTATGGTAAGAAGCAGTGACAGACAGTTGCAATATCAAAGTATGATGAACAGCGTGGGAGATCTGTGTGTGTGTTGACAGCTGTGTATAGTATATAGAAGCTAGGTTAAAAATCAGCAGTTTAAAATGAGCATATAAAGCTGTATATTCCAGGAGAAGGGTGCTGAGTATGGCCATATGTAGATGACCTCAACAGTGAATATATGGCAAACTCTTCTATACATGTGCGTTCAGTTCAGAATAGCATTGTCTGGCCCCTCTTGGATATTTGTTAAGGGTCTTGCGGATAAATAACTCTCAGTACAAGCATAAGATATCAGTCCAAGTTTACAGTTCTAACAATAGCAAACTGTCATTGTTGCTGCTATATCAAAATATCTTTCAAAGAAAGAACTACTGCTTATGAAACTATGTAAAAGTGGTGTATGTGAAGCTATCTCTCACAGTTCCCACAATAAATAACTGTTCAAATAAAGTAGTAGTTATTTTAACCATCCAGCTGTTTTATGTAGTATTATTATTATAAACATCATCTGTTTACATGGTAGCTTTACTTAGCTAAAACTTATACCAAGACAAGAAACTGTCCTAAACACCCTGGTGCATAAATTTATTTTGAGTTTATTCAAGTTAATTTAGACTTTTACATGAGTAATAACCTCTTCTAACGATCAGACACATAGGGCCTGATTCAATTCATAGCGAAGGACGCGTTATTTTGGTTGGGAATTTAACTGTGTTTAAAACCGTACCCCTGGACCCAAAATCCTTTTGAAAAGGTCAATACCCTATTTCCAGTATGGAGAAATACAGGACCAATGTCAGGGCAGTAGGGAAATCTATACCAACTATTCAGTTGCTTGTACTGAGTTTCCACATCTGCTATGCCTGCCAAGACCTAATTGAGAAGACTGATTACCTTTGTGGTGTTCTTATGGGCTACACAATTCAGAAAAAAGCCTCACCTGGTCAAAAAAGAGGGGTCCAGAGAACGAAAGTGTCATACGTGCCAGGGGAGTGTTCTACCCTTGCACTTACGGAAATTAGGGTCGCACTGATGTAGTGGACTTCTGGATCCAGTCCAGAGAATGCAACCCATAAATCCAGGGCTGTTTCTTGGGTGATCAGTGTGTATAAATCTGCACCCTCCTGTTTTACAATATAATACTTAAAACCAGTGACTGACCTACATTGCATTGTAGCATCTATGTGAGCATAATATGACACAGAATGCGGACTTGTGTGGAGTGTTAAGTAAAACTAGCTACGGCTAATTGTACCATACCCAACTATGCTGGAGTGTTTTGTGAACAAGTGCCTCCATCTACCTAGGACATTATCAGCTCTATTTACTAAAGCTTTAAAAAGTTCATTTTTGGAGTTATGAAGCTATAACTCCAAAAACGAACGTGACTGACCTACATTGCATTGTAGCATCTATGTGAGCATAATATGACACAGAATGCGGACTTGCGTGGAGTGTTAAGTAAAACTAGCTACAGCTAATTGTACCATACCCAACTTTGCTGGAGTGTTTTGTGAACAAGTGCCTCCATCTACCTAGGACGTTATGTGTCACTATTTGTCTCACCATATGCTGTCAGTCACCATGTTGCCATCCATTCTGTGGAGAAGTGGATAGGACACATTCAGAAATGCATGACTTTGGTGGATTGGAATTTAAAACCCCCGATGCCTGTAAGTCCTTTTCCAGTTGATCCCCCATAAGACATGGGAGTCTACCCCTGAGTGATTTGCTTGTCAGGATGTATCTAGGTGTCTCTCTAGGGTGAATGTGGGAGAAGGGCCGTTATCCTCTCCTTATGTATGTTGGTATAGGTTTATAATGCACCAGCTTGTAACTTATTAGGACTTCATTGTCACAATGTTTTTTTTTGGCTCTCATAGCTTGGTGACAACCTTCCTTCCTTACACCAACACACACACCACACTGTTGTGTGTCTTTTACTGCCTCCTCGTTTAATCCTTATGGTTTCCTCCTTCGTTTAAGTGTTTCACAATATACTAGTGAGAGTGTTAAAGGAACTGGCTACTAGGTCGATACAGAAGTCGATGGATAGCACAGGTAATAACATTTCCATTCTGTAACCCTTTCATATATACAATTCAATTAACCTATTTCTTGACACATATATTTCAGTGTCATTCTACCATTGTTTCTTGTATTTACATGTCTGTTTCTGTCTCAGTAACTATTTATTTACATGTCTGTTTCTGTACAGTGTATAAAGTATACAGCAGGGTACACACACACGTGCCATTGACATTGGTTACTCATACTAGCTATGTATTCCGGTCAGTTCTCCACAAAAGGAACAGGGTATAATGAAGTAACATTAGCAATAGTAGAAGCCTAGAACAATCAATGAGAGCTTCATTACTAAGCTGGCAGCCCTTTCCCTATGACTTGTGGCTTTTTTGTAAGGTTGGCAGATGTTCTGTATAACAACTCTGTCTCTGAACTTTGATCATTACTCTGTCTCGTTCCCTGTACTGGTGTAGCATGATGATAATCAAGATATTTCAGGGCATATTCAGCTTCCCATTAAAAGCGCCATTGTACAGATGTACATTTATTAAATATGTATTTTTCATAATTATAATAAAATAATATGATAAGTAGATTTTAGAGACTTTGCAAATGATGACAACAAACTGATATAATCATTTATATAATGAAACTGCATATTAACAGCTGCTACACTTACTCAAATCTACACAAGTGTAAACCTTGAAATGACAGCTGATGTCACAATACTTCAATAATCTGGCCTCTCATTCCCCAAGTAATTAGGACCAAGCAAAATGAGAGATGTGGGATGGAAAGAAATTACCACAATGATCTACATTCTTGCAATACTTTACAATACTTGTGAAAAAAAAAAAAAAGAAATCTTTCCCGCTTTCTGGAACTTTATCATTTTGCCAGTGTGGTCGTAGCGGAGAGTGCACGCCCCTGGCACTCCTTGCTCTCGGTAGTAAATCTGGACACTTACACGTCCAGGGGCCTGATCCAGAACTACGTTTCGAAGCGATTTTACACGTGGCGGAGACGTAAAATCACAGTTTAGAACGCACTGCGCACCATAGAAAATATGCACATTCACGTAGCGTAATTGTGAACGTATGGGAAATTTACGTATGTGTCACGTAAATACTTACGTGTGGGCGTGCCAATTTTACGTGAGACAACAATACGTTAGATTTACGTGAAGTAGGTGGAGGTTTGTATGTAAAGTGTACAGTATGGGCGTGCTAAGTGTTCACGTAGTCTATACGTCCGTTAGCGGACGTACGCTGTTACGTGAGAAAAAGTTAAGGTAGGGTTTGGGAAGCGTATCTTGACAAAATACATCCGTGCAAGGGGTGTGCCGAGGGGAGTGTAGCGAACTTACGTGCACAAAATTACGCTCCGCGAATAAATGTACGGCACACGTAGTTCTGGATCTACCCCCAGATTCCTACCTTAAGTTTTTGAACTGGTTGTAATTGGGCTTCCCCCCGCCCCACCCCCTCATTACCATGTCGATCTCTGCTTTCACGGCGGAGATACGACTCGTAAAAGGGGGGGACAGCCCCTTTTACGTAACAGCCGGCATATGTAACGTATGTTACGTATGCAGACCATTACGATGACGTAAGAAGGTTGTGCGCATGTACGTAATTCCCATGTCGGACGAGGGCAGTCTAACATTTCCAGAGAGATGTACTATTTCTTTTTATAGACCTGTATATATATAATATTCATTATTAAAGGGATCTATATGTGGTAGAGTTTCCACAATCCTCTGTGTCTGATCAGCATAATGTAAAATTACCCCCAATTCTCTATGTCAGAAAACCATATTGTCCCAAAACTCTTTGACTGAGTACCATCTTGTAGGAAGACGCCCGATCCAATGTGTCTGCGTAGCATACGTTGTGTTTTTCTCTGTGGTACTTTATATAAGAGCATCTGCCAGGGCAATGCTTACTTCTTTCAGTTATAATAAAAAAAACATGCATGTATTCAATAATTCATTTCAAGTATCCCGCAATGGCTATTTTCCAGATAGTTTTCTATGAATGATGTCATGATCCTGCTACCCAGCAGTTACACATTTTGACATCCCTGCTTATCAGTTATGACAATTATATCATATTATTACTATTAACTACTAACATTGCTTTTATATTAGAACTGCAATAGTTTAACAATCTAAACAGCTGCTTCAGGTTGCTTTTTTATACATATTTAAAAAAAACGAGGATACTGAAAGTTGTGTTAAATTGTACTTAAAAAGTTGTGGTCAAAGTTCTGAGTGTGTGTGTAATGTATATATATTCATATATAACACCTAAGGAATTTCCAGTTTGGATGTTACATTTTCTTGTTTCACATCCCCCAGCCACTTTAGAAATGGGTACAGTCGTTACCAGTGAGGTTCATGAGTCCTTGTATACTTTGAACATAAAGAGACTTTGTGTGTGCTACTGGACTAATGCCATGGCAGTAAAGGAGAGAGGCAATGCTACGTAGAGCAGAGTGTTGCAATATGATACCTAGAGCTGCTCTACAGAATCCAAGGTAGAGGAAATACAAGCAAATATGTAGTACATATTGTGAATATGCAGTTCCATGGCTATACAGTATTATAACAGACAATATTGGGTTGTGTTTCAGTGTGTTCATCTAGCACTTTGAATATGGTGTTCTTATACTTAGTTCATTTAGTAAGTCAATTTCAGGGAATGTTCCAAGGGTTGGCTGGATAATGGCCAGATAACACAGTGATCTCACTCGGTTGGATTTGGAAGAGAGCACACTTATCCATGTTAGGTTTAAATCAGAAATAAGTAATAAGGTCTTCAAGCATTTCTTGGGCAGTTTAACTCTCAGGTGAACTATGGAGGCTATGCTTATCCCAGATCCTTCTTAAAATACAAGCTGTTACCATCAGCTTAATAGTATAGGAAGCAATCTATCATTTCATGGCCCCTAATGGCTTCTCAGCAGTAAAATCTACCAATTTATTCAGAAACAGGGGGAAAAACTCATTAACAAATGGCAAGCCCTAAAGCTAACTTCTGCACTGACACTCTGTGTGTCAGCCAGCTTGTCTGGTGTCCATAGTACTATACACATGCAAAATAATTTTATCATCTGTATCATCTGACTCCTCCTGCATAGCAGTCATGCGTTCTGATTAACACACATGTGCTTTTTATGATCGCCTCTCAGATACACAACTATCTGATGACTTCTGCACACAGTATATTACCTACAGTGCTCTATTATTTAACATATTTTTTCTTGGTATGTATGGGAAAATTCAATCACATTGCTATTTGAGAAATCTTCCTTCTGTAATGCCCTCAAGTCATTCTTCTCTAACCTCTTGTCTGTTCAGCTACACTACACAAGAGAATAAAAACAAATATTCTAAAAATACTATCAGTATCAGCAGCCAGGGAATCTTTCTTCTTCTTTCCTCCCACATGCATAAAAGAGTGTAGTGGGTGGAGGTCTCATCTTGAAGACATCTTACAGGGGGCATGTCAAACTGGTACTTTGGGGCCACATGTTGCTCTCTGTTTCCTAATTTGTGGCTGCCAGTCTTTATATAAGTCTTTAAATCAACCCATCCCACCCTTTTAAGTGGTTATATGTTACTTGTGTTAAATGGGTTTTATTTTTTTTTTAAATATAGTTTGTTTTTTGTGGATTTTATACAAAGCAACACTCAAAAATCTAGTATTATTAGAGTTGGAAATGCCTGTATAGGCTCTGAAAATAAAGACCTAAACGTTTGACTATGAAAATGCTAGGCTGTACACAGTACATCACATATTATGCATATCATATTCTATTCTGAACAAGTCATGTCAACTTCCATCAGCCTCTTTTATAAAATGTCTGAAAAATCTACCATAGTCACAAAAATGCCCACAAAACAAAATGATGTGATCAAATTTCCACTGAACACATCTTATGCATAAGGCTGGTTGCTATATCAACATACACCATGGGCTAGATTTACTGAACTGCAGAAAAGGAAATTTGGAGATGGTGCCCATAGCAACCAATCAGATTCTAGTAATACCGCGTTCACATTACCACTGCCTAAAAAGCCGGCTTTTTAGGCAGTGGGCAGAATATTGAAAATTTCATAGTGGTGCGTTCAGACTGCGCTGAACGCACCGGCTTTGCAGGGAAAATAGCCGGCTTTTTGGCTCAATCTGAACGCAAAAATCTGGCTATTGAAAAAGCCGGCAAAAACCCTTCTTTTTAGCCGAGTCTAAGACCCGGTTAGAGAGACCCGGGGTTTGCGTTCAGATTGCCAAAAAAGCCGGGGTTTTCATGAAACCCGGCAATTTCATGAAAACCCCGGCTTTTAGGTGGTAATCTGAACGGGGTATTAGAGAATGTCTCCACATTTCCTTTTCTGCAGTTTAGTAAAACTAGGCCCAGGACTGTACTATTTCTGTACTATTTCTGTACTATTTCTGTACTGGTGTGTCCGCTGAAAGTTAGAAGTAAAAAACAAAAACCTATAGGACTAGTGACTTTATAATAGGAAATCCCATGCCATGTGTACCCATAAGTGTCAACATGTCTCGGAATATAAAAATACTGGCATCAGCATAACCCACCACACATCATGATGTCATCTATTCATTTTATGAAACTAAAGACTCACCCATTTGCCTTTTCAAATGAATGACACACTTCCACTTTCTTCTTTCTTCCAGATATAAATAGGTTTGGGAAGGGGGCAGAGGAATAATAAAAAAACACTACAGTTTTTCCCATTTATCATTACCTGACCAAATACAGCATCCTAACTCTGATTGGTCACAGTGGGCTGCATCCAGAACTAATAATGATAGGAGACTTACGTATGCGACATATGTAAGTCTCCTATCAGCCTGTACTGTGCATTTGCAGAACATGGAATTCTGCATCAGAACCTGTCCATCTGACGCAGAATTCTGTCTCTGCATGGCCTATATGGCTGGCCCAACACCAGCATGAGATACACATGGTGAGTGGGATACAGAATGGTAATCATAGAATAAAGGCGTTCCAAAGCCCTTATGTGCAATCCACCAATCTGTACATGAGGAAGGGTTCTGCATGCGAGGAAGGTGCTCTCCCCTCACACGTACGGATTTCTGGATCTCAAATTCTATACATTTAGTGGCGCATGCGTGGGCACTGCTTTCCCAGGACACCTCTGGATCCTCTGGACAATGGTGGAGGGGGGAGGCATGTAAATAATACAGTATATGGCTGGTTTCAGTCCTTAGTCCTTACATACTCTCCAGAATAACTCACATCCCCATTTTACCCGGGAAGAGTGTGGAAATCTTAAGGTAGGGATAGTCTGGTGGAAATCCTTACAAGGGGCCTCATCCAGACTTAAGATTGTTTTACGTATGCATGCATACCAAAGTTATGCACCCCCCTCACATGCACGTAACTTAGCTGACTTGCGTTTTCAGAACCCTACCTTAACTGTACGTAATGCCTTGTAATACATAAGTGCCTAACCCGGCTCATACTGTACAATTTAAATGCCTCCCCCACCCACAATGCGTATAATCGGCTTGTGTATGGATGTCACGCCCTATCACACAGAATTATGTATACATGCACAGTGCATTCCCATAGCCAGATTTATGCATGCCGCATGCGTAAACTGGCTGTCATTATTAAGTCTGGATCAGGCCCAAGGCCTCCTCTCGCTGGTATCTATTTCTGGAAGGGTAGTGATCCGCCATCGGACCTTCACTACCGCTGCAGCTGGAGCCCAGACCACAGTGGTAGCAGAGGTCTGGGTCCAGTCCAAAGATACAATGTAGTTCACAGATGGCATGTGTATCATGTTAGACAATACTAGATCACTCTCATATGCAAGTTACACCTGTGCTGCACCAGCTGGCATTCTTATCACACTGTAAGTGTTACAGTTTATATGGATTGCATATTCTGTATAACTTAGATAGTGCTCCCTTTGCTGCTGTAAATAAGTGTATACATTAAATCTGCAATCTACATACAAATCTATTTTTATTCCCTTGTATTTTTAGACGCAGTCCATTTGTTACACAAACACAAGCTAACAACTCTCAGCGTGTCATGTGACATTAATTAGGGAAGGAAAACAATATCACGGTACAGACAGTGCTCAGATGGTGTTCCAAAGCCTCTCTACTCACATCATGTAACATGATTGTGGTCCACAATAATATAGCATTAATAGCAGCCTGTAGGGGAAAACCCACAAGTTAATGACAACAAACTTCTTATGGTTTATATAGTGGTAGTTACAGAGATTTCTTTTTAGAAGACAACACGCTCTTTAATGGGCTTGCTGCTTTAAGTATAATCTAATGTACTGTAGTTGGTTAGATAATTAGCTACATTATAAATATGAATGTTGCTTATTCCTATTACTCTGTGTCTGCTTGCAGGTACTAATTGTTTCAATTTATAATCAGTGTTATCCTTGTGTTTGCTGATGCAAACTTGTGAAAAGTAATTCATACTAATGAGTATGTCCAGTTGCTAATTGGTTGATAAAACGTAATCATAAGAAATCCAACATACATACAGTACAGAATCAGTGACATATTTCCCATTAATGTGTCACTACTAGGGGCAGCATGGATGGGTGCTGGTGCTAGGGGCAGCATGGATGGGTGCTGGTGCTAGGGGCAGCATGGATGGGTGCTGGTGCTAGGGGCAGCATGGATGGGTGCTGGTGCTAGGGGCAGCATAGATGGGTGCTGGTGCTAGGGGCAGCATGGATGGGTGCTGGTGCACCCAACAGTTTTTAATGATTTTAGCTTTTTTTGTTGTTGTTGAAGTAGTGTATCTGCAACATTTCAAAATCTAGCAGACATTACTTGGCCCACTGTTGCTGCTAATAACATACTGCAATGGTGGACCAGGCAAAGCCTATGTCTGTGGCTGTATGCACTGTGTAACCTGCAAGGAGAGGGGCTCGCAGCATTGGGGAACTAACATGGTGTCAGTTGCTGGGAGCCTCCCTGTCAGCAACACAGAGAAAATTAAGGAAAAAAAATAAATTAGAAAGCTAAGTGTAAGATGAGGTGAGGTTAGGGATGACAGGAGGGATAGGGATAAATTGCTTTATTGTGGGGCATATAGATTGTATGCAGTGCAGCACTGTGACTCAATGAGTAGCAATTGTGCCTCACAGCACTGAGGTCTTGAGTTTGATTCCTGGACTAGGCCCTATCTGTGTGGAGTTTGTATGTTCTCCCTGAGGTGGTTGAGGCCAATACAGTAGAACAATTTAAACATGCTTGGGATAAATATAAGGGTATCCTAAATTGAAACCCAAATTGAGGGTAAATAGGGTCTAGGGTCAGTATAGTTTTCAATAAACAAATGGGCAGACTAGATGGGCCATGTGGCTCTTATCTGCCATCACTTTCTATGTTTCTAT
>WWET01000397.1:147976-174488 GCA_011038615.1 Limnodynastes dumerilii
ATGGGGTGGGGCAGTGTGATTATTATAGGGTGGGGGCAGTGTGATTATTATGGGATGGGGCAGTGATTATTATGGGGTGGGGGCAGTGTGATTATTATGGAGTGGGGCAGTGATTATTATGGGGTGGGGGCAGTAATTATTATAGGGAGGGGGCCTCCTATATATGAGTTAAACTAGGAAGGGGGCTGCAATATCTAATTAAAACTGGGGAGGGGGCCTGCAATACCTAATTAGAGGCCTGAAGGGGCATATGATGGGGCTCATATAAAGGGGGGGGGGCAGGCCAAACTTCGCCTAGGGTGCCCAGGGACCTAGCACCGGCCCTGTGCATATGTAAAACATATATGTGCAAGCTTAGTAGACATCTGGATTATAAGGGGGGGGGGACAGGCCAAACTTCGCCTAGGGTGCCCAGGGACCTAGCACCGGCCCTGTGCATATGTAAAACATATATGTGCAAGCTTAGTAGACATCTGGATTATAAAGATAAACCAAATTATACTAATATTGATTACTAAATATTAATGTTGTACCATATTATTCAGCTGGTCTTTTGGGGGGTTTTTTGGGATGTTTTCTTCTTTTTTTTATTATTTATGAATGAGGTTAGACATACCGTATTTTAGATCAGTCACTAAACGAATGAAAGACCTTTAAGGATACTTAAAGCTTTGATTTAATAATAGCAGTAATTCTATATTATGCACTCATTTTAAGGCATGCTGCTGCCACTGCCCTACATATAACACTCATCTGTCAGTACAAGGCATTGGCAGACGTATGACTTACAGCTATCATAGTATAGGTTACACAGTTGGACCTTTGTATGTAACTGCGTCGTAGATGGAGCTAGTTACAAAAACTTGTTCATATGATGTGTAATGTATGGGTTAAGCAGACAGGGTGGGACCCCAGTGTAACATGAGTCCCTCACACATTCACTCGGTGTCTGTAGTGAGCAGTAGCAGTATGATGGCTGGAGTACATAGATTGCTGCTTCTGGTTCTTCTGGGGGGATTTCTGCAAGACATGGGATCTGAAGGTAAGTGGCATGGGAGATGATGGGTCCTACGGAGGACTAAATGTGTTGACGATTCTAAATGCAATGAAAACTTGACTGAAGATCCTTTTCATTCTGTATAGCGTGTACTCTCAGTGTCTGTCTGCATGTCACATCTGTAATACTGTATACACTTCTGTCACATTCAGATGCTTTCTTTTTTCTGTTAGATGCCATACATGTGCTTCTCTTTCAGTTTGAAATGTTCCACTTTCTATTTATTTTGATGTGTTGTTTATGCAATCAGCTATAAATCAGCTCTTTCCTTTATGAAACTTTTATTATTATTCTGCTAATCTGTAATTCATGACTTTCTGTGATTTCTATACATTTTATGCATGTTCTACTTACTGTAATTCGCCAATCCATCACTCACTCTCACTCTACCATATAAATGCAGGAGCTGTCTTCCACCTGGTTTCCAGTGTCAGATGCACAGCTTGTGCATCCCATACACAGGTATTTCTGACAGCTGTTCTACATGAACAAGTATGGATTAATCAGTGACGCATCATTGATGCTCACACCTAGCAGGTGCTTTTTATTCAGGTGCTTTATTTTTAATATAGGCTAGACAGCTTCTCTGTCCTTTACAGTTTGTACTCAAGTGACCTCTATCTATTAGCAGATTGCTATCTCCTTTTTATCTCATTGTACTGCATATGTTACAGATATGTCTAATGTTTTTTACATATATATTTAAAAACACCTATATATATAGAGTACTGGTTTCCTTTGACTTGGTTTGGCATATAAACTGTTAACAGAAACCTTCCTGTGTAATTTTTCCTTAGTTATTTGTGGGGTTTGTAATTATATACAGTGTACTCTTCTCTAGGATAATGTGTATACACAGTTGTGCCAAAAACCATAAAAACAACCTTTTTTAAGTACAATTTTAAGTGAAAACCTAAAGTGGCGGCAGATATGTCACTTCCATGTACAAAACAGTCTGTTCCCAAATTGACTTTAGTAAATGGAAATAGAGCATGCTGAAGCCCCTCTAGATATGACAAACATTTCACCTATTCTCTCTCTTTACACCTGTATACAGTTATTTCTTATATTTATCATATGTGTTTCTCATTGTAGTAATCTGAGCTGAATGAATTCATCAACACTAATCTTTTTCTGACATTAATGATTTCATTCCGTCCAGTTCACACCAACCATAATATAAATGGAAGATTGACAGAATACCAGTGAAATAAGAGTAGTGGGTGAAACTGGTCATGTTAGAGGATACATGGATTATACAGCATCTCTAAATTATTCCATTCTCTATAATGACTTCTGAGCACAACCATATTTTCCATTCAAACCATACACCCAAACATACAATGGAATCTCTCATTCTTTCCTGGTGGTTCCCAGAGTGGATGGTGTGTTTGCCTAAAGGGGGCACTGAGAAGGATTTGGGCAGCATGGTGGTGCAGCAGATGCACTGAAGTAAGCCAACACAAAGATACAGCTGTCGGTACAAGGGCCAGTTTTCCAGAATGATGCAGCCGAAAGCTTCATTTTGTCTGCACCATTCTTGATGCATTTTAAAACTGAAATTCTACATTCCGGAATGGGTCCCGTGTTGAATGGCAAGGTTCCAGTTCTATCTAGGGCTAGGCTGTGGGACAGGGAGAATTAAGCTATGGAGTGGTTAGGGTTAGGCTGCAGAGAAGGGAGGCTTAAGATTAAGATTAGGGGTGGGTTAGGGTTAGGCTGTGAAGACAGGAGGCTTAAGGTTAGGTTGCGGGAAGGGGATAACTAGGGTAAGAAAACGTACACGTCAACGTTCGCTGTTAGAAAACGATGCAGTCACAGGTACGTCGCAAAGTAATCTTTCAGAAGACAGATTTTCTAAGCGCCAAACCACACCTCTAACACATTAGTGTCTGGTGAACTGTAACCAGCTGTAGAGCCTAGGTGGAATCCTTTTGACCATATTCACAGATCAGAATGGTTTAGAAGTGACAGTATCTGCCCCTAACTCATCTGATCTGCCCCACAACCTGCCCCCATTTATAGGAAGCTTATGGCACTTAGCTTCTTAAGTGTGAATAAGGTCCTTTGTTCTGACTATTCAGAACATAGGCAAAAGCTAAATTTGACAGCTTTGTTAAAACCAGACACCTGCGGCAGTTGCATGAACTATAACATTGCCATAAAACTGCCACAAACTATTAACACCAATCTGCTGCATGCAAACTGTTGATAAAAAAAAACCTATATCACTACAGGAATCATTTCTGTGCCTAAGCTCTAACATTGTGCAGTAAGACTCATAAATATATATACTGATTAAAAGTTGTGTCTAAATAATAAAAGTGTATTGCATTGAAATGATCTAAACTTTCCAAACAACACAAGATATTTAGATAGCGCTCGTAATTACTATGCACTCCCTGGTCGAACGTAGTTTAGCCATGTTACGCTTTCCAAACCCTACCTTAACTTTTCTAAGCGTAACTCCTGACGGCCGTAATTGCAGAACGTACTTACGCACCTAACCACGACCATACTTTACGATTTAAATGCAATCCCCCACCTACATTTTGTAACTGCATCGTACTTACAGCTATCGTAATATAGGCACGCCCCCTCGAACGTTGTTACACTACTGTTACATGAAAGGCCCTTATGCTCAGAGTTACGTTGCGTTACGTAGCATAACATCTGATGCGCGCATGCTCAGAACATACCAAATAGCGTTTTTACTTCTCCGCCAGGCGTAAATACGCTTGAAAACGTTGTTCTGGATCTGCCCCATTGTTTGGAATTAATTTTTATGGAATGTGGCTAATGCTCATTGAACAGGTTGTACATTATAATATATTCGTAACATTTTACTATGGTCATAACAAGGAACATTGATATGTAGCCACATTCTCTACTGTTGTTGAAGTGATAAAATGAAATGACTGGAAATACTACACATAAATTGGGTAGCAATATTTATTTATTTATTAACAGGTTTTCATATAGCGCCATCAGATTATTTAGCTCTTTACAATTTTAACAATCATCATAACAACTGGATGGTCAGGGCCGGCCCAAGCTATAGGCGGTATAGGCGAGTCGCCTATAGCAGTATCTTGTTAGGAGGGGCACCCCAGGGCAGAAAACAAAACGCAACACATGTGTAGCAGCTCCTCCCCCTTGTATAGTGCGGATCTCAGTCAGCTGATTGCACATTGCCCATTGGCACCATTGTACCTCTACTGTGACCCTCTAATAGCAGAGTTGATTTTCTGCTTAGGGTACACCAATCAAATCTTGCCTAGGGCACCAAATTGGCTAGGGCCGGCTGGATGGTAACAGGTAGATGAGAGGGCCTTGTCCACAAGCTTACACTCTATAGGATAATGGGGATTGATATATAAGGGCTAGTGCTATATATCACACAATGGAGCAGGCAGGTTGTATGGTAAAAGTGCTCAGTGCTGTGTATGATCCTGTCACACAGAAGTGTTAGTAGCAAAACTGAGGGAATTTTAGTATGGAGAAAAAAGTGACCAAGTTTGTTTCAATAATGACAGGAGAGCCATATAATATAGTAGTTGTAAATAGTATAGACAAATTTTAGAAAGTAGGTTGAGGAATTTGGAATGCTTGTCTGAAGAGGTGAGTTTTACGGGAGTGCTTGAAAGCTTGGAGAGTAGAGGATAGTCTTAGGGGGCAAGAAAAGTTATTCCAGAGAGTGGGTGCAGCCCAGGAGAAGTCCTGTGACCTGGAATCAGGGCATTTGTTTAGTGTAGAGGAGAGCTGTATGTCATGTTAAGAACTGAGAGAGGCCAGGTGGGTAACTTTTATGGGAATATTATTAGTTCAGTTTTAGATAGATTAAGTTTGAGATAACAGGAGGAAATGGCAGAGGCAATCAGTTACATGGGCCAACACAGTTGATAAGAGATCAGGAGTGGATAGGTAGATTTGTATAATCTGAATAGAGATTATACTGAGATCCAAATTACTTTATTAACTGTCCAAGGGAAGTTATATAAATAGAGAAGAACAATGGACCCAACACTGAGCTTAGTGGTACTCCAACAGATAGAGGAGGAGCAGGGTAGATGGATCCAGAAAAGTGAACAAACTGGATATATAGAATACCCAGGGATTGTAACATTTGTATGAGAAGAGAGTGGTCAACAGTGTCAAAAGCAGCAGAAAGATCCAGTAAAATTAGAAGAGAGTAGTGACCTTTAGATTTAGCAGTGGTTTAAGTCATTGACCACCTTGGTCAGTGCAGTTTCTGTGAAGTGTCAGAAACAAAGGAACGAAAGCCTGACTGAAGAGGATCCAGAAGATTGTATGAGGAAAGCAAGTGAGTGTGGCAAGTGTAGGCAAGTTTTTCAAGCAGCTTTGCGGGGCATAGGAGCTGGGAAACTGGACAATAATTTGAGGGCGAGAGTTTTGTTTTTTGAGAATTGGAGTGATTTGTGCATGCTTGAATAAAGATGGGAAGATACCAGTAAAGAGAGAGATTACTGAATGTAGTTTAGTTAGGAATAAGCACAGAAGATAGACCGACTGACCTGTGAAGGTACAGGATCAAGAGGACAGGTAGTAGAGTGGGAAGAGTAGATATTTTTTCTTCATTTGTGGGTTGGAATAAGGACATGGGGTCTGATCCAGACCTAGTTAAGTGCTTGAACTTAGTTACTCCTGGGCTAAACCATGTTGATTTCAGGGGGAGTCAAGGTAATTGTAGTCTTTTCATGCAGTGATACATCTTTGAATTGCTTACTGCACACAGATACTGACCAGCGTTACTATTACACTGTTATTTAGGCTTGGGATAGGAAACATCACCTCTCATCTCTTATACTGTTTGCACCAGATGAAATATGACTCCCCTGCAATCACCATGGTTTAGCCCAGGAGTAACTAAGTTCATGCACTTAACTAGGTCTGGATCAGGCCCAATGTTAGTACATATAATACATCCTGTCTATGTTTACCATATGCATTCAGGTTGATTGGAATAATACTGAGGGAGGAATGTTTAATCTAACTTAGAGTTTAAAATGAAAATTAATTATTTCAAATAAGTGGTCAAGAGTAATCACCTTAGATTCCAATATTTATAGGAAGCTGAATTATTTCAGTTCTGTGACAGTAACAAAAATGAAATGCATTGGGATTAGCGAGAACCTTCCTTGGGGTTCATTACTTTTCCAATCATCATAAGGGCACCATTATCATCCGCACGGAGAACAAACAGGAAGGGGTGGTCCAAAGTATACTCCAGGGGGATATGGTGGCGGGTGCTGGGGTCCACTTTTGGTGAGTTGTCAGCTCCTTCTTCGGATCAGGCCCTATTACACTGTTATTTAGGCTTGGGATAGGAAACATCACCTCTCATCTCTAATACTGTTTGCACCAGATGAAATATGACTCCCCTGCAATCACCATGGTTTAGCCCAGGAGTAACTAAGTTCATGCACTTAACTAGGTCTGGATCAGGCCCATGGTGCCAGAGTGTGGATGAAAGGGACCGAGGAGGAGGAGGATGACAAATCTCTCTGATCTTGGCAATGTTGTCCTTAAAGTACAATGCAAGATGTTGAGCACTGATGGAAGTTGGTGGATTTTGTACAGTAGGGCTTAGATGGGAGTTAAATGTGCGAAACAGGCATTTGGGGTTAGAAGCCTGAGAAGAAAAGAGAGTTTAAGTAGGATTGTTTGGCATTGTCCAAAGCATTTCGATAAGAGTGTTAAGTGCAGCATGGTGGATCAGTGAGTAGCAGTTGTGTATTCACAGCGCTGAGGTCATGAGTTCGATTCCTGGACTAGGCCTTATCTGTTTGGAGTTTGTATGTTCTCCCTGTGTCTGTGTGGGTTTCATCTGGGTGTTCCAGTTTCCTCCCACACTCCAAAAACATGCTGGTATGTCAACGGGCTACCAGCATGTTGAATAAATTAACGTGTGTGTGTGTGTGTGTCAGGGACCTTAATATGTAGCTCTAATGGGACAGGGACTGATGTAAATGTGAAAAACTCTGTGTAAAGCATTACGTAATCTGATAGCGCTATATGAAAACTTGTTAATAATTATAATAATAATAAGTATTGGTGTAAGTTAAAAAATCATGGGAAGAACAAGTTATGCACCAACAAGTCTTTAAACTCTCATCTAATATCTAAGTTACTTACAAAGGAGATTGAAAAATGTAATTTAATTTGTAATGTGAGATTAATCAATACTGTTTATGATGATAATAAATTACTTTAAGGGTCAGGCTGGCGAGACAAGTTTATAAAACCAATTAAGCTGGCCTGAAAAAGTATTGGAACTGTTGTTCTACGCTATAATACTAGTTTCAGAAAATATGCTTCAAACCCCCATTATGGAATTGTTATGTCCCATATAGATATATCCATCTGTGTGCCTCACATATCAATATATCCTTCTGTGTCTCATTCATAGAAGTTCTCTAGTTTAAGATTTAAAAAATCTGCATGAGAATCATTGTTACATGGTCAGCACTCATGGAGCTAAACAACACACTGATCTCTTTTTATTTATTACAATGAGACCAAATGATTATGAAGAATATTTGATGCAAACTCAGCACATAAAGAAATCACAGATTTTTTCCAGGCCTAGGCTCTTTTTCTCCTTCATTCCCAAGGCATATTTAGCGTAGAAAAGCTTTATTTCAGTAGGGCGATCATCAAACACATCCAGTGACACTTGTCCCCAGAGATCATCTTTTACGTTCATCTTTGACCATGCTGTTTTTTTCCCATTGTTGCTTGGTGAAATAGAAGAACAGGAACCTGAAATCAGAGTGATCACTGCAGAAGACATCCTGAACCTTGCCAAGTATTGTGGATCAAGACAGCAGTGTTAGCTTCTAGACCTGCCTACATGTGCCAGGACTGTTCCCGGTGTTTTTTCCTTCTAATACCACTTTCACACTTCCGCCCCAGCAATATCCTGGGTTTTTTGTACCCGGGCTATTGCTATGTCACAGATCATCCCAAATTATTCAACCCTTTTCACTTTACAGCTTGGACCTGGGAAATTCCCGTGTCAGGCCCGTTTACACTGAGTTGAAAAGTTCCTGTGTCACTAATATCCCCAAATTATATCCCATTCACACTGAGCCAAAACCCAGGATATTGCCGGGGCAAGCCTTGACGTCCAGGGTTGAGGCTCAGTGTGAAAAGATCTGACTGCCTCTATCTGGGTCTAATGACAAGGAAGTCAGACCCAGGACAATTATGCCCCATTCACACTGCACCAAAAACCCGGGATTTTGCCGGGGCAGCGATGTGATAGTAATATCACAATCTTTATGGGAGACCCGAGTTGAAAAACTTGGGTTGCACCATTCACACTAGCGGCTACCTGGGTCGGACCTGGGAATAACACTGCAAAAGTCCCGGGTCTAATTCCCAGGTAGATGCAGTCACACCCATTCGCACTGAGCCATGACCCGGGCCATCGGGACCTACCCCTGCAATATCTCTGATTTTTTATTCAGTGTAAAAGGGGTATAAAGAAATGTCTTCTGTCCTGGTGATCTCTGTAACAGTATTCTTTTGCTTCTATGCAAGCAGAAAAGCTTCTCCGTCTCACCTTTCACACTGGCGGCTACCCAGGTGGGATCCAGGAATAACCCAGCAAAAGTTCTGGGTATAATTTCCGGGTCATTAGACCTGGGTTGCAGCAGTCAGACACTTTTACACTGCACCTCGACCCGTTGTCAGGGCTGGCTCCGGCAATAACCCAGGATTTTGGTGCAATGTGTATGGGGTATTAGCAGAGGCCATTTAGGTTTCAGGCCATCCCAAGATACCACATAAAATGCTGACCACGAACTCTTCCCAGACTAAGCATTGTCTGTCTGTCCTGGTTCTGATCACTGCAATGACCATAACAAGTTTGACAATGATACAGCTGACACCATAATGAAAAAGTTAAAAAATGTTTTGGTCCGTGCTGACCGTTAGAGGATTTGTGTGGTATTCCTTATAAAATTATCATTAAAAAAAAAAGGTTTGTTTTACTTTGTCCCTGCTCATGCTTCCTCTCCCAGACGTGCGGTCGGTGACTTATGAGTCCATAGACCACTCTGTTCTTTCTGTGTGTACTTACGTGCGTATATGTTCTCCGTCCGTGCGATTCGTGATAACCGCGACTCCATGTGTTCATTTCAATGCCTTCCTCCACCCACTTTTATGTAAATTTTCCTGTACGTCTGATTTCCGTAGACTCAGAAGACCCAGACAATGATTTACTCACTGCTGCAAAGCATAAATTAGCAGCAACATTTGGTTAGATTTACTAAGCTGCTGGTAAGGAAAAGAGGAGATGTTGCATTCTGTCTCTCACTTTCCTATTACATACTAGATATTGTCAGCTGGAATCTGACTGGTTGCTATGGGCAACATTTCCACTTTTCTATTTCCACAGTTTAGTAAATCTGGCCCATTATCTGTGTCTGAGGCTGGGAATGTCCAGCCACTTAGATGCGATGCCCAAGACGCCACCTGCTGAATTTTCTGTCCCCATAGGCAAGGCCGGCAGAACCCAGTAAGCAGGGTAAGCGTGGCTGGGGGGCGCCAAGCCAGATAGGCTCTCCCCTTTGTCTACCATTCCCCTGCTGGTCACCATATAAATGAAAAAAAAAAAAAGATATACTTACCTAATATGGGGCGTCCTCTGCTCTTCTCACTCCACCCTGCACCCTTCTCACTGAATGTTGGGCATGACATCATCACGTTAAACACTTTTAGTGAGGAGTGCACAGAGAGGAGCCTGAAGACTGAGGTCGCAAATTTATTTTTTGCAGGGGGGTGTCAGACATGCTAGCACCGGCCATGCCCATAGGAAATTATGGAACTACATGAGAAATCTTATGAGAACTACAGCCCCAGTGATGGTGAATAGCAGGAGATGTAGTATAGTCTGGAAACAGCAGATTTCTGTCCTCTGTTGTATATAGAGCCCAAAGACATATCTCACACCTGTTAATGTGTCTTATGATCACCTGCCTGCAGTTATTCCATTATTAATGATACAAACCAGTATCTCACTATAGTTTTTCTGAATAGGTGCAGCTAGTTTCTGTTAAGATATTTACTTTCCTAATAGCGTAACATTTATATAGCAATAGTGATAATTCGCAAAAATATTCGCACGCAATGCGAATTAATAACAATGCACGCAATGCGTATAATTTACAGTGCACGCGATGCGAATTAATAAAAACGCACGCTATGCGTGTCCTTAACGTACGCAAAGTGATTCAATATGTACGCATATAAAACAACATGTAAACAATGAAAACAGACGCAGGTTGTGTTCCAAAAATATTCACATCAGATTTACTTCAAATTAATAATCAAACATGTACATTACAATAAGCCAAAAATACATTAGATTCTTACCAGTGTATCCAGGGATCAGATCTGTCCACTCACAAGGCTTCAATCCAGAACTCCTCTGCTGACTGTTTCTAAGAGTCAGCTTTTATTCATTTCAGAATGGGGAGGGGGAGCTGATGATTAGGGTATACAGAATTGATAAAGGGGAGGGGGAGCTGAGGAATGGGAAGATTATGGATAATGAAGGGATATTGAAATTATAAAGGGGAGGGGGAGCTGATGAATGGGGAGGGGGAGCTGATGATTAGGGTATACAGAATTGATAAAGGGGAGGGGGAGCTGAGGAATGGGAAGATTATGGATAATGAAGGGATATTGAAATTATAAAGGGGAGGGGGAGCTGATGAATGGGGAGGGGGAGCTGATGATTAGGGTATACAGAATTGATAAAGGGGAGGGGGAGCTGAGGAATGGGAAGATTATGGATAATGAAGGGATATTGAAATTATAAAGGGGAGGGGGAGCTGATGAATGGGGAGGGGGAGCTGATGATTAGGGTATACAGAATTGATAAAGGGGAGGGGGAGCTGAGGAATGGGAAGATTATGGATAATGAAGGGATATTGAAATTATAAAGGGGAGGGGGAGCTGATGAATGGGGAGGGGGAGCTGATGATTAGGGTATACAGAATTGATAAAGGGGAGGGGGAGCTGATGATGAGGGTATACAGAATTGATAAAGGGGAGGGGGAGCTGAGGAATGGGAAGATTATGGATAATGAAGGGATATTGAAATTATAAAGGGGAGGGGGGGCTGATGAAATGGGAGATTATGGATGATAAACAAAACAAGGAAAAAAAACAGCACTGTATAGGTCTAACCAAATTAACCAAATTCCCTATATTATTTAGCTTGCATTGAGGCCCAATAAGGGGGAGATAGATACACCCAATAGGCGATGATGGACACGCCCAATAGGCGACGATGGACACACCCAATGGGCGGTCCGCCCCTCCAGTGGTGCACACCCTATTAAAATAGGCTGCGCACGCCTATGTATCTCACTATAGTTTTTCTGAATAGGTGCAGCTAGTTTCCCTTATTCTTTAACTGTGTATTTAATGATTTACATTATAGTGACTTTGTTTTGCATTTAAAGCAATTTCTTTATTAACTAGAATTCAATAATATCAAATGTTGTTTCTATTTAGAATGTTTTTGTGTGTCTGAACGCTGGGCCAAATTTGATGTCAGAAAACGGAATAATGCATTTGGTAGATCAGTTTAGGAGATTACAGACATTCTAAGATATAAACAGTTTCTGTACTAATATCAACTTGAGAGATGATGTTGTTTCAACGTTGGGCTGAATTCAGACCTATGATTTTCATCCAGTTTCCATGTGTTTTGAGTGTATGTAAACTAAGAGAAAGATACATAAACATTGGATGACAAATGGATTTATTTAATGACATGATCTGAAAAGCAGTAACATGCTGTGACACATGGAAACAATCAACAATCTCAGCTTCTAGCACTTCAGTGTAGATGGACTAATCAAAGATTATGGACTGGACGCTGACCCCCGCCCACTTTCCTAAATTTCGCTGTCACTGCTCTCTAATGCGTAGATTGCGTGACTTAAGCTGTCATAAGGCAGCCCTAATCACCCAAATAGATCAGCTGTCCGTTCGACCACTGATCAGCTTGTAACTCCCTAATCCCACCCACACTGTAAAATTTTAATGCTCTCCCCGGCCCACCTTGGCGGACGGAGGGGAAGCACAGCCCCCTTCTTATTAAATCCCATCATACGTAAGTTCTGTACAATAGGATTTACATTAGTAAAACTGCTGGAACATATAGAGGGAGCATGCGCCCATCCCTCCATACAGTTTACTTACGCACTTTGCTTTCGTAAGTGGCTAATGTTATTATTTGTGGATCCAATTCTATCTCTCGTTACCATTTCACATAGTATTTGGACTTTATTTATGTTATTTTATCATTTATATCCTTAATTCAACTAAAAATACACATATTTGTTAAACCAACAAAAATTCTTACTGCTGTCTTCCAAAGATTATTAGAGTATATAACTTGATTTTATATGCTAAGTAAAGCTACTGTGCTGCATCCACAATACAGAATTACCTTCAGGTGCAGTTCAGTAAGTTTGCAGGAAGATAGTTTTATCACACAGACAGGATAATGGTTGGTAGCATTAACTGAATTAACTGAACTACCATTGATTTACATTTTTAGGCTTACTTTGTGTAACTGTTTTACAGTTTAGAGCAAATGCTACCAAACTGCAAATTTAAAATCACAGAGAATGTTGGTTAGTAAATAAAACTTGCATATAACTGAATATTAAGCATACACACATACTCTATCATTGAGGATACCTAGCTTTATGAAGGAGCTTTGAACAGGACTAGACAATAGACATACGTACAGTAAGTCAGGACAAAAAAACTGTGACATACTAAAAGACAAATATTGTCTGCATCACGAACATACTGATGCATCATGTGATTTAAGTAAATATACAGGTAGAAAGATGTACATGTACAGTAGTTATGAATAGTACACTTATAATTTCACACTACATCAGGCCTGGCTCTCCAGGTGTTGTGAAACTACGACTCCAAACATGTTTTGTCAGGTATCGGCTATGTCTGTGCAGTTAAAGCATGCTGGGACTCGTAGTTTCGCAACACCTGGAGAGCCACAGGTTGGCCAGGTCTGCACTACATAGATAACAAGATTCACAATTGGAAATTTTGTCAAAATAGAATAAACCTCTGAATTTCACCCAGGTACAGCCATTTTTGTAATACTGCATTTTTGTAATACCGCATTGGTTGTGGAAAATGATCATGTTGCAAAATATGATTCTTATAATAAGGTCATGCATTTACAGAATAGCACCTTACTCTAATAAAGTACTCTAATCAAAAAGTCAGCTCTAATAACAGCCGAATTTCATTTTTGGCATATAGTTCTGTAATATTTATCAGTATATAATCATTGGGTTTCTTATACATCTATCCTATCCATTAACTATGTTAGAGGCAGTTACTTTAATTTGGATTCTCAGCTTTTACTGGCCATATTTTTTGGCAGATTCAACCGAGGCAAACCTCCCAAGATGGCCTAAAGCAATATTATGCATAGCTGTCTACTTTTCATTTCTTCCCTCCGAGAGTTCTTGGAGGGAAGGAAGACATTCTGGTATGGGGGCTGGGCTTGATAAAGTAATTAAGCCTTACCAACCCTCTAGTAACTCTAGGGCTCCAGGAAGGAGACAAAACTTGAGGCTGTGATTTGCATTAAATCACAGCGTCAATCCTATTGTGAAAGATTTGCCAGCTCTCCCAGAATTCCGGGAGCAATGCCAAACTTTCAGGAGTCTCTCGAACAATGATATTAGGACAAACTAAGCGTTTCCTGACCTATGGAGTGCACACCCCAATCTCATACGAAGCCTTATAACACCCAACCCTTCCCGCTTTCTGATTTAGTTACTGCCATGGAATAGTTTGGAGATATTTATATAGACATTTTGATCATCAAGTCTTTAAATAATCCGTTTTATTGGGGTTTTGTAAAATGTCATAAACTTTAAAGCTATTGTTATGCAGAGTGGGTGTCAGCCATGGGTTGGCAGCAAATGCCCTGAAGGTCTTCTGGATATTGTCGGCAAAGTTATCAGTTAGAGACTGGAAAATATGCAGATACATATTGTGATACATTTCATTTTGTGTCAATTCTAAAACTCTTACTGTTCCTGTGCCACTTATTTATGTGGAAATCAATAGCTGGCGTTGAAAACCTCTGACATATATCCCTGCCCTCAGAATTTCTGTTACTAAAGTTAACTGAATGGCAGTGACATTTTTAGCCATTAGAATGCTATACGCCAAGTAGCAGCAATGTAACCCAATGACAGAAACATGTTTTATTGATCTAGAGGTCAGGGCCACTGACCTGGTGACTTCAACAGGTTATAGTTGCGCTTATTCATAACATCTCGCTGACAGGCAGTTGTAGGAGGTGTGTGTGGGGTGGGGGAACAGGCAACTTTGAATCTCTGGGCTTGCTGCAGGATCACTTTTTCCATCTGGGTGTGTCTGGGAGTGAGTGCAGTAGACAGAGGGGTCTGTGTTTAAGTGACGCCGCACCACACGTCTGACATTAAATGTTCCTTTCTGTAAGAAACCATCCTTTCAAAAGTTTGTTTGAGGGGGGAGAAAATCCGTTTTTGAACATCATTTACACACCCTGTGACTACACCCCAGAGCTATGATCCACATCATCTCCTATAATAAGCACAAACACTTTCTTCTTACCAGCTCCTGTAATCATGTCGTTATTCTGACTAACTGAAAATTCATCATTATTTCTATTACCTCAAGTTTTGTCACAAGTCTGCACTCATACACAGTACAACAGCACATTCTCTCAAGGTCCTCTTCTATCTGCCATAAAATAATAACACCTGACTTCTACACACCTACAAAACATACCCTCAAGGGTGATCCAGAGTTTAAGAATAAGGCTGGGTACACACCACTTTAATTTCGGAAGATGCTATTTATTTAAATGATATTACCCACTACTTAAGTCCCTAAAAGCATGATGATTCATGTATACCCACTGACACGATTTACCAGTAAGATTTGTGATATTCTTTTTGCATAACCCTCTGCTTTAAAAAAAAAATTTTATGCAATGCCACAAAATATGTGGGTCCTGAAGACGAAAGCCACTGATCTACTCAAAATCCAAACCAGCACCAGGTGATCCATCATTATAGGGGCAGTGTCTGCCTGTGTCCCTCTGTGACACCCTCACCAGGTCCACAAATGGACCGACCTCTAGCCATTCACAACCCTTGATATAGCAGCTTTCAATTATATGAAGTGTTGTGACTGGCTAGAGGAGGGTGGCATTTTTCAAAGGCAGAGGTGTAATAGAACATGAGGGCATGAATATAAACTGGAGGGTGGTAGATTCAGAGGAAATGCACGGAAAAAATACTTCACTGAAAGGGTGATAGATAAATGGAATAGCCGCCCATCTGAGGTGGTTGAGCCTAACACAGTAGAACAGTTTAAACATGCTTGGGATAAATATAAGGATATCCTAAATCTTATATAAATTAAGGGTAAATAAGGTCTAGGGTCAGTATAGTTCTAAATAAACAACTGGGCAGACTGGATGGGCCATGTGGCTCTTATCTGCCGTCACTTTCTATGTTTCTATGTCCAGTGTTCTAGACAGCTGCCTAATGGTAGGTCCAGGACTGGTTGGTGGGCTTAGAATTTCATCCCTCTCCAGCAGCTTTAGGTAATGCTAATGACAGCCTTAGATCCTGAGATTTTTCTGTTTAAATAGCTTCCATTAAGAAAACCTCTGAGAGGTCTGCCTTTGCCCTGGTAATAAATTTATTGTTTTAAACTTAAAAAGTAGGAAAACATTTTTTTTTTTTAAATCTTATAATAAATATGTCCCTCAAACTCAGACTGTCCCATGCACTTTGAGTATAGGGTCTGTACAAGTAGAGTACATTAAAGTAAAGTGGTGTGACTTTAAAATACATCAATTTATCAAACATAATATTCTACTCCTGCACAAGACTGATTTGATTTGTGTGAGTTTGAGTAGATTTTGTTGATGACACATTTTTCCTTCAGTAACATCTAAAAGATAGATCATAATGTTGCATGTACTGATGTGAAAATAAAAATGTCAAGGGATTCCTTTCTGCTGGCAGGTGCATTAAAGCAAATCTTAGTACTAATCAAACCTTTGTTTACTGCCTTCGCAATAATGATAGGTAAATGAGCCTGGTTATTACTTTTTGCATTTTAATTACTCCAGTTCACAAAAATTTTAATTGCAAAGCCAAGTTATTTAGCATAAATAAAAGGAAAACTATGTTCAGTAAGAATAATATGAACCTTACAATTATTACTTTGAAAAAGAAAGAAACATATCATTCATCTTTGACAAAGCTCAGGAGAAACAAATGTTTGAATGTAGAACAACGAGGTCTAGTCAGTGGTTCACCAGGGAACCTTCTACTTGTGAACCCTTGTCCACATTAGGCTGGCTCTATCCCTGTCATAGGGAGGGTGAGATACTTCCCAGAAGGGTGAGGTGTGACCGTGAGGTCACTAGTGCTTTTTCCCGCCAGTGTTTGATTGCTTTTTAAGTTTAGGGTGAGATCCAACATTATTCCCATATGGGATTTTGATTTTCCATTTTAACTGTGTTGAGCTAAATAAATATACGTGTTGTTTATTTATGCAATTTGAGGCATCTCTGTGATTTATTTCAATTTGCTCAAAAGACATTTTTGAATGTATGTAATTTATATGTTTGTCTGCATTTTTAAATGATTTGTTAAATGATAGTTTTATGGTATCTACAAATGTGTTGTCCAATAATGAATGTATTATTGTGAAGGAGCCTACTTTTTACTTCCTCGTCCTGTGGAATAGTAGATTCTCTATTTGTGTCATGTATTGTGGCTCATGAGGCATCACCCTTGTAACACAGTTTGCAACAGATGAAATATGACTCCCCCTGAAATCAACGTGGTTTTGCCCAGGAGTAACTTTCCTTTCTTATTTTCAGTCTCTGAATCAGGCCCTGTAACTCTGATCGTATGTAGCTTGTACGAAAGGTCGAAACATCCTTACCCAAGCTGAAAAACGCATTGTGGAAGGAGGGAGGCATTTAAAGTGTACGGTATGGGTCAGCTTAGGCACTTACGTATGACAAGCATTACATACACGCAGGAATAGATAAGGCAGGGTTCTGAACATGTAAGTCAGATAAGTTACGTATGTGAGAGGGAGTGCCAGGGGGAGTGCATTATCCTCTGAAGTGTGTAACTTAGGTACACTTGTGTACAGAAAACGATCTTAAGTTTGGATTAGGCCCTTGGATCATAGACATATAACACTGATACAGTCCAATATATATTTTCTACCATATAAAATCATTTGCACAATTGCACACTGAGTTTAATGTGCCTTATTAGTTTTTCTTTTGTTATTTGCAACTCAACTAAGGCTCTTGTAAAGGAGATTGGTTGGTTGACTGCTTAGCAATCTGGGCACTAGCAGAATGATTTCACAGCTTTACTCCTGCATCCTTGCTGCTTCAGATTCAAGTGATCTTAAGGGGCTTTGTAGTTCCTGGGAGGCTGACTTGGGTGAATTGACTGAGGAAAAGTGGGAACACCTACTGGTAAGCTCGCATAAAATCACTGCCAGGGATGTATCTATGGGTCCAGCACCCCTGGCAAAGTAAGGGATTGGTGTCCCCCATTACCCATTTACTCCCAGTACTCCTATCATGTGCCTCCAGCGCCCCCACCCCCAGTACTCCTTACCTGTGTCCTCCGAGCGGGTCTGCAGCTAGAATTGAAGTCCCCCGGTGGCCAAGACTTGCAAGGGACATGAAGTCCCGCGGTGGCCGAGACTTGCTAAGGAAATAAAGTCCCGCGGTCACAGGCTTCTCTCCAAACTAGCAACCAGCCAGCCCTCATTTTAAAAGCATCCAGCCGCAGTCTGACTCCAGACCAGCGCTGCACTAGGCAACACTATATCTTAGGCACTAGTGGCATTACTGGGAGGTGCCCCCCTTTGGCCAAGGAGTAGATACACCTCTGATCACTGCAAATATTAGAATTTAGCAAATTTAGTTATATATAAGACATAGAGCATACTTTACACCTTCCCGTCTAGCCAAATGTGCAGCAGCATACTTGATAGCCCAAATATCATGACCCAAATGGAACCGGGTGTGGGGCTCCGGTCCAAATGGGCGATTTTCGAATCGGCCACTCCTCCACAGCCAGGAACTCGGTGCTCCATGAATCAATTGCAATGCCTCCCCGAGGCATATGCAATAGATTCACGGAGCACCGAGCTAAGTGTAAAAAATGTCCCCTACTACTTCCCTTAATTCTTAACCTAACCCTCCACTCTCACTACCCTAACCCTCCTTCCTGGCAGCCTGATCCTAACCCTCCCTAACTTGCAACCTGACCCTAACCCACCATCTCCCGCAGCCTAACCCTCCCTCCCCTGCAGCCTGACCCTAACCCTCCCTCCCCTACAGCCTGACCCTAACCCCCCAGAAAGACTTTACTCACCTGTCCACTCGGTCAGAGTGATCGGCTTAGTGAAACTTTCTGAAAGTGAATGGGTGAGTATGCAGAACGGCATACTCACCCATTCATAAAAAAAAATTCTAAAAGTGTAAGCTTCGGAAAAATTGACATTCGAAAAGTAACTTTCGAATATCCCTTTTTCAGAAGCCACACTTTCTAACCAGAGATTGCAACCGATGGAACCTCTTGGTATTTAATATAGGAATTCCTGGAATTCGCAGCTATAAGGAAATTTTTGAGAGGTGAGATCACCTGTGTGGGTAACACTGGGATTGATTTCCCTTTATTAGAACCAGGGCTTAGAAGATGGGATCAATAGAGACCTACGATTGTATATTACCTGTTTGTGCATGTGGGTGAAGGTTCGTATAGTGCATGGTTTGTGCCCTGCTTCTACGCTGGCGACATGGTTCGGTCTGGTCAACGGCATGTATTTTCTAGCCACGGGTATCAACCTAACTTTTACTGTATATGGAACAAATGGCAGGAGTCTCCCTCCTTGGTAGGCATTGCAGGTAATTATTTAAACTGAGTAATTAGATGACCTGCATCATACCAGATCAAAAACAATATATTCATTCAAATATTTTTGGGTTTATTTGTTGATTCAACTATCCATGTGTGACAGGACATTGTGGCTGTCCTGGTTACATACTACATTTTTGTTTGAAGATTTTGCAAAGGTTATCTGGATGGCATAAAGTACTGTACATGTACACTCCCAGCACCTAGTTTCTTTCTCTGCTAATGTTTGTCCTGTGCTTGTACAGCTCCACAAAAACCTCAACTCCCCTCACCTCCTGTCACTGCTGTACAGCCCTCTGCAAACACCACAAGCCCATGTGCCTTGAGGAAAATTAGAAATTTAAAGTGTAATGCACAGGCCGTTGTTTAGTTCACTGTTTTCCTCTTCATAGATGAGTCCCCAGATGTTAATTTCTTGTGTAAAATTAAAAAGGTATAGTACAGTAATGGCTGCAGATGATAGATGGAATTTCTTTCTGCAGCTCTTCTTAAGTTTATGAAAGACACAGATGTAGAATTCAGAAAATGTGTTTGTTTAATTAAAGAACAGTATTTATATGTGTCTGCTCCTCTGTGTATTCCTGTGTCTGCAAGAATGATTCCTGTGTATGGTGCGCTCTGCATTTAGAATGTGTGCCTCGCTGCATAGAACACGTGTGTGTGTGTGTGTGTGTGTGTGTTTTCATGTGTGTGGGAGCATTTCCTGTACGGCTTTTAGTTTCACCCTGAGGGACAGAGATTGGACACACGCTGTGAGGTCACAATTTATAGAGATGTGGAAGAGCATAGTGGGGAGGGTGAATGAGATGCATGCTGTATACAGATGTGTACACTTCTACCTATTCACTCAGCAAAGAAATAATAGAAACATAAAGACAAGCTTGTGACATCTCTTTGTAAGTTCATACAATGCCACACAAAAACAGCCTTTTGCCCAAGAAGATGGTTAAAGTTGGACACATCTGTATATCTCAGTATATAAAGTCACAATTAGCTTAATATAAACATGAAATGAACCAACATACTGCTTTTCAGACATTTACAATGACATAAAATTGCATCACAATATAAACTAACTAACCAGAGTATTTCAAGGTGCCTCTTGTCAGCTGATCTGACCTACTAGAAGTGCAAACTATTCCACAGCTCAAAAGTTGTTTCATAAATCCATTATGCATCCCACAAATGTCTAAGCCACCCTGCAGCATATACAGGTGCTTTAAGGTGAAGGGTTTTGATGGATATATTTTACTTTGTAAATAACCCATTTTTCTGAACACTAGACTTTTCCAAGTGTTCAAGGCTTATTTGACCATAAGTCTCTGCACAATAGATTTACAATTGACTATTTTATACACCAATATAGTACTTAACTAAATTAATGTGGGGATGGTAATTAAAATTTGTGTGATGTTAATTAGAAGCAGTTGTGCCTAGTGTGCAGTTTGTGGTATGTGGGTTGCAGGCATGTACTGACACCCCAACACAGTGACATGTAACCGCCAGCCACTCCCTACATCTCCCTGAATGCACTAAATCTCATCCTTCTCCATTTCCCCTCTGAACGCCTCACCAAATGTCTCTGCATCCTGTACTTACATCCCCAGCATCAGCTCTCCCCATCCTCTGGGAATGAATTAGCAAGCTATTTAATTAATTACAGAATCACAAGCAACATGGTTAAGGAAAAGTGTGGGAATGAGAAAGAATTGGGGAGAGGAAAAAATCACAGGACGAGGAAGCAGTGGTACACTGCCAATGACTGACTAAGCATCTTCCTTCGCCATTCACTCATACGTTCTACCTCATTCCTCTGCACTCCCCCTCCTCTCCTTCTCTTGTTCCCTCCATCACTGCATCCTTAACCTTTTCCCATATTGTATGTCCCAGCTAAAAATACCCCAAAACATTAATCAGAGACTCCCTGGGGAGCGATGTGTTATTGTGCGCTTTCTACTGGGGAGAAATGATGTGTGAGAAAGAGGTAGATTGATGGAGAGGAGGCAGATAGAAATGGAAAAAGAAGGAGAGCAGGATTCAGCGTGTGTGTGAGCTGGAATACAGAGGGAGGAAAGAGTAAATCATGAGCCTCAATAAACTCAGCATTGTTTTCATACAGCTTCTGGAAAGATGACAGAACTATTTTCATATATTTTCTCTCTCTCTCTCTCTCTCTCTATCTCCCTCTCTCTCCCTCTCCCCCTCTCTCTCCCTCTCCCTCTCTCTCTTCCCCTCCCCCTCTCTCTCCCTCTCTCTCTTCCCTCCCTCTCTTTCTTCCCTCTCTCCCGGCATCTTATAATTGTATTTCTGGTTCAGTCTGGGTCACATTTTGGTAACAGGAATATTAACTGCTTTGTAATTTAAATACTGTTAACAGAAGAAAAGCATTCATTTTTTGCATACTTTATTAATATAGCATATGTGATGACATGAGTAATTGTTCAAACACTATGGACCAGATCCAGAACTAATAAAGTTAGGGGACTTATGCACGTAATTTGTGTAACATCAGCGTATGCAAGCGCCAGATGTTACGCAAGCGTGTTTTCTAATGTATGTAACTTAGATCCGTACATTAGACGATACGATAAAGGGGCCAACCCTTCCATTACAGCTCAAGAAGGGGAAGGTTAGTGTTAGGGCTGAAGAGGAAGTTTAGTCTGCTGGAAACGGAGAGTTACGGTTAAAGGGGGTTAAGGTTTGCGTTAGGATGAAGACCTTACCTGTCGCCTTTCATCCTAACCCAACATTGAGACTGCAGCAAATTGGCAGTAATCGCTATTCAACAGCCATCAAAAAACTGAAGCAAAACAGTCCATCATACCGGCAAACAATTCCCCCAAATATAGCAATAAATTGTGTTCTCATGACCTAGACACAGGAGACATTTCAGAGGAGAAAGATGGAAAAGGCAGGATTTTTCTAGTTAATTAGGGTGCTTTTGTGTTCTTTTTGTTGCAGATTATGGCGTTTTGATTTTGGTTTATCTAGTATTATATCTAGTATTATATCTAGTATCTGGTATTATATCTAGTATCTGGTATATCTAGTATCTGGTATTATATCTAGTATCTGGTATTATATCTAGTATCTGGTATATATAGTATCTGGTATTATATCTAGTATCTGGTATTATATCTAGTATCTGGTATATCTAGTATCTGGTATATCTAGTATCTAGTATTATATATAGTATCTGGTATATCTAGTATCTGCTATTATATCTAGTATCTGGTATATCTAGTATCTAGTATTATATCTAGTATCTGGTATATCTAGTATTATATCTAGTATCTGCTTTTATATCTAGTATCTAGTATTATATCTAGTATCTGGTATATCTAGTATCTGGTATATCTAGTATCTAGTATTATATCTAGTATCTGGTATATCTAGTATCTGGTATTATATCTAGTATCTAGTTAAGTGTGATATAGAGTTTGAAATAAGATTTATGGGGGAAGGTGGGGGCAGGGTTAGCATGGTTATATGTGGAATAGCTATGTAAAATTTTCTCCCTAATGTTTTGCTAGAAAGAAAGGCAATAGAAGCAACTGAACATTTTGGAGCAGATCCAGACCTATGTCTGATGGTGAATTTACACAAGCCATTTGGGTAAATTCACTGTCAGGGAACATCTGCGCATGTGCGCGGCAGATGTTCCCTTAGTGTAAGTACTATCGACAGTACTTACAGGGAAAGGGCAAACCCTTCCTTTACGATGACTCTATCCCCGCCATATAGGATAGCCATTTAAATGAAGGGACTCTACCCCCGCCATATAGGCGGGGATAGCCATTTAAATGAATGCTGCAGGGCAGGGGAAGCCCTGTTACGCCTATGCCTAGTCATAATACTTAAGGTAGGAATCTGTACACATAAGGGTCCAGATTTATTACTGATAGCTGGGAGTGCAGGGAGCGTGCCTCCCCGCTATGCGATCCTACTTACGGACCCTCACACGCACGTAATGCGTGCAGGGGTCTGGATCTGCCCCTTTGTTATTACATATTCTTCACAATGTCAAATTGTAATTATTCATGTTTATTAGCTGTCTGTTATTAACATTCAAGTCATTTATCATTTTTTTTTATGGAAACATATTTAGGTGGAAAAACCTTATAAAACCCTATAAAATCTAGAGGTTGAGGCACTGTAATGGGTGAACAAACATGCACAAAGAATGTAAAGGTTACAGAAATATAGAGAGACCCGGTGCATATAACACACTGACAAGATAGGAAGCAACTAACATACAAGAATTGTTACAAAGTGCAGAAGTGAATGAAAGAACTGGAATATGTTTTGGAGGTTCTGCACCAAGATACAAGAAAGGATAAACTGTGTATGTTCAGTTATTTGGCTAAATTTTGAAAAGGATTAGTCGCTACAAACCTTACTCTAAAAGGACACAACATGGAAATGCCTTTTTAATACTCAGAAAGAGTTTGAGGTTGTCAAACTAATTACAACAAACTAAGCAATCTGGGCCAATATCTAAGTTTGCGTTAAAAAAAAAAATGTGATCCAAGTGTATGCATTAGAAACTAAGGCCCGATTCAATTGACCGCCAAGTCTGATGGTGGTGGCTTTTTCGCAAATAGAGGTGCTCATTAAATTCCGCAAATTTTTCTTACCGTAATAAACGGGAATAGGCGCACTTCGTGCTTTTTTCCAGCTTTGTGGACATTTGAATCAGGCACTTAGAGTCAAGCAAGTCCCGGGACTTTAGCTGCTTTTGTCCCATTGTCGTATTTACTAAAGCCAAAGTTTTATTTTATTAGGGACACATTACACATTACATTGTAGCATTTATCACTTGTCAGGCTGATGCTAACACTACTATAAGCATTAGCATGGCCACAAACACATTTTCCTTATAGTAGTATATGCGTCGGCAGGATAAGTGATAGAGAAATGCAGGCTAATTTATGGACAATCGCTGTGCTTTTCAGTCAACATCGATGGCGATTATGAGTTGCTGCCAAAAATCCGGGCATAGTAAATGCCGCAATTTTTGGAAAAATGACTGCAAAATCACAGCGATGTCTAATGATTCATAATCGATGCTCAAAATCGACCTTAGTAAATGAGGCCCTATGGCACCAATATCAAAAAGAGTACCAAATTCCTGAGTACCACTTGCCCATCAAGGCCGTTGTCACATTTTCATCGTTTGATGACAATGTGAAAAAAATAGCATCTGCAGAATGAACACCACAATCTTGCAGTCTCAGACAGCAAGCAAGTAATCAGATAAAATGGAGAAAAATTCATCAGTCATCAAATTGAGATGTAGGGATTAAGGAGCAGGCTGGAAAAGTCACACGTAAACAAACTGGTCAGAAACCAGAACTGCAGAGGATATACCAAATAACAGACACTGCAAAGTCATATCTCTTGGGGGCTGTCCAGACACTCTCAGTGAAGAACAGCCTGTCTGGCAGCCATCGCTGGCAAATTTACATTTTGTGGAAGCAGCAGCTTCCTGTGCCAAGACAGCACTAGGGCTTTGGACTGCATCAGACCCATTGGTCAATGGAAGAAACCCCTTCTGTACATTGTCTATTTGCAATTCACATCCTACACGCAGGGTACACACAGGTGCATGATTTGAAATAGCATTCAGATGCAGATTCATGAGAAAAGCTAGAACCTAGGGTGGAAGAATTACACAGGCTTTAGTCTCTTAAGTTTGAGTATTTGGTTTGCATTTTAATATATGTACACTCTTATTTCTAAATCCAACAAAGCCTTTAACTCTTCCAATGTTTCAACATAATAGATCATCGTGAAGTCACTCACAAGACTTTTTGAATCAAGCAAGTAGCCTTAGCGACTTGTATTTATTCCATTACTCACCAATGTTTCAAACATAAACCATGATTTTCCTCAGGGTGGGTATAACAACTATAGACAATCGCAATTATATATCCAGGAATAGAGTGAGGCACACATAGGGGTCTATTTATATACAGCTACGTTTCACTGTGAACGAAGCTGCATCAGGCTTGTTTATCATCGCAGCGAGCCTGGCAGCTTCGTTCACAGAATTGACAAATACTCACCCCTGTCGGGTCATCACAGGACTTCTCCTTCATTTGATGCAGCCTGGCGTTAGTCTTACGCCAGGAGCAGAGTGTAAAACTCCACTCCGGCATTTTTTAAATGTCCTCTGCTTTATTTTTATGCAATAGTGCCAGTTTTTGCTTTAAAACTGGCACTATCGCATTAAAATGATCTTTATAAATAGTCTTTAAACATTAATAAAAATAAATAGAACAAGATACATATGAGTATTAATGTATTAATACATAGCAGTCCAGAAATCACCATGGATGAAGCCCTTCCTGTCTCGTGATGTGATCATTATGGATAGGTATAATAGGATACCTTGGTGGAAATGCCATTCAGAGATGAGTCATCTCATAGGCACTGAGCTCTTCAATATTGGAAAGCAGAGGGAGAAAAACAACTAGTCGCTTTATGTTTTTTGTTTTCTTTTCTGAAGTCTACTTCTCTCTATTTTATGAATTATTATGTATTCCTTATTTCCTTCCCTGTAGTTATATTGGCTCTGTCCAGGCTAGCAAACTCATGGGACCAGATCCAGACCTCTGCTGGCACTGTGCTCAGAGCTCAGAATGCAAGGCCAGCAGGGGTCCAACCTACCATTTGGGTGAGGAGAGCCCATTCCTCTTGCCTGCATGGTCTTACAATCCCTACATTAACTCTCCGATCTGTCCTCATTTAAAATGGGATGGATTGGAAGTCTGGATAAGGCAGACAACATCTGGCACGCCCTCCAATAATTCTGGCTCCCATCCTGCCCACACACTGTCGGAAACACTAACAGTGCAAAAGTCAGATTTCAGAGGATCCAGATCAGCAATTAATGCATGACATATCAATCATAAAATACAGGCCTTTTCCTATGCTCCCTATGCTTAACTTAAATTTATAAATGTCTGTCAGTGCCTGGCATTCTCGTTGCCTTGAGGAGAGCACTTGCAATAAAAACACTAGGAACTACAACCAAAAAAGGCAAAGACCCTCAGTGTCTGCTTTTATCCTCTCCTAACAAGATATTTCACATTATGGTAACTGTTGAATTGCAACCAAGTATTCTCTATAACTAAGTGTACAATTTGCCAATGCAATGCTTTACATTATTATTATAGTTTGCAGATAATGACTCTGGACCAGATCCACACCCCTGCATGTTTCCCATACATTGGGGGTGTTTAATTCCACATGAGAGAGGGGAGCAAACTCTCCCTGTCACTCCCCTCTCTCATGCATAAAATGTGTGAATTACGCTGCCATAAGACAGCCTCATGTCACATTTGCGGATCAGCTCCCCCCTCACCAGTATTCCCCATCATGTGTCTTCATC
>WWET01000397.1:174495-186915 GCA_011038615.1 Limnodynastes dumerilii
ATGTGTCTCAATCATCCCCCCCAGTATTCCGCCCATCATGTGTCTCCAGCCCTCTCCCCCCCAGTATTCCCCATCATGTCTCCATGTCACGGGTCCCCCTCCTGCCCTCTCCACCCCCTCTCACACTGTGTCTGTGGCCGGAGTGGGAACTACATATACCCTGTGTCCCCACTCTGACCACAGACACAGCACAAGAACTTTAGCTACCCTGAGTCTGAGTCCTGATGCACAGACTCCTGGGAGCTGTAGTTCTCGCGCTCTGTCTGTGGTCAGAGCGGGGAGCAGCGGGAACTACATTTCCCCTGCCAACCTGTTCTGACCACAGACACAGCGCCAGAACTGCAGCCGAGGTTGCGGCTGAAGAGCGGGGGGAATAGATAGATATATTTATATAGCAACAAAAAAAACTGTCCTCTCTGTATCAAGATAAGCTAATCGCTTGTGGTGCTCATTCCATTGATTAAATAAATAGCAAATGAAGTTGTCACTCTTAAGTCTTTATAACGGTGCAAAAAAAGCCTGCCAGCTAATTTATTTCAACATCAAAGAAATCTACGTTTCAATCGACAATAGCGATTTTCATCAGGGTCACAGTGCAAAAAAACATATACACATCTACCACCAAAGCCATCTATATATAACTACATTAAAATCAAACTTAACAAGGCTGTATTGGTAAGTTTAACTTTAATGCCCATGCAGTCAAAGCATGCTGGAAATCTTAGTTTCACAACATCTGGAGAGCAGGGCCGGTGCTAGGTCTCTGGCACCCTAGGCGAAGTTTGTCCTGTCACCACCAAAGTCTCCACAGTCAGACTTTTTGCCCCTTCTTTGTGTGTGTTAAATAAGCCTTATTGTCTCTTCCTTGTGTGTGTCCAGTCAGACTTATTGCCCCTTCCTTGTGTGTGTCCAGTCAGACTTATTGCCCCTTCCTTGTGTGTGTCCAGTCAGACTTATTGCCCCTTCCTTGTGTGTGTCCAGTTAGCCTTATTGCCCCTTCATTCCGTGCGACCATTCACACTTAATGCCCTTTCTCCGATGTGTCCAGTCAGCTTTATTGACCCTCTGTCTGTGTCCAGCCTTTTGCCCTTTTTTTTATTCTTTTCAGTCAGCCTTATTGCCCCTCCTTCTGTGTATCCAACCAGCCTTATTGCCCCTTCCTACTGTTTCCAATCAGTTTTGTTGCCCTCTTTGTATCCACAGTCCACCCCGCCTTATTTCTCCCTCTCTACCTGTGTGCCCCCTCCATGTTCCTCAAATCCCCATTCCCCAACTACCTTCTTTAAGAAATCCACCATACACTTACCTGTGATGTCCTCCGTGCGCGCTCTGCACAATGATGACGCCAGCAAGGTCACACTGATGTCCTGTGAATAGAGTTAAAGCTGTGCATAAGCACAGCCGGCTCTTTACAGCAGGGGGGAGCTTACAGGCAGGTCAGCAGGTTTCTAGATACATAATTAAAAACAGTTAACACCAAAAAACTGTTTGCTGATAGTAAATGATGAATTAATATAAAAAAAGATTTAATTGTGCAAAGACCACACAATAAGGCATAGACCACAATATACACAGCCTTATTGCATCATTGCATTTACCACATTTTATTAACCTATTAAAAATAATTGTATATTACAAAGTTGATTTCCAGGAGAACTAAGCTTTCACAAATGGTTTTATCAGACACTAATATTTATATAAAGGGTGATAACAATTAGATTTTAAAAAAACGTTTTATATATATATATACATATATATATATACATACATATCCATATATCTATAGATAGATAGATAGACAGACAGACAGACAGACATAGATATATATCTATAGATAGATAGATATATATCTAGATATAGATATATATCTATAGATAGATAGATAGATATATAGATATAGATATATATATTTATATATATATCTATATATATAGATATATATATATAAATACACGTCAGCTTTCCCCATTTGCCCTTAATTATGCTGAGTTTGTGTCTGGCGCAGCTTATGTCTGCAGACTTGCATTTCCATATGTGTTTTTGATTGCACAGTTGTTAACTAGTCTCAGGATACTTATTCTTAAATAACTGAAAGTCTTCCATCAGAATAAGTTTGACATATAACAATAAAACCACTATGTAACTACTCTCTACAAACTCCTCTTATTTAGCAACATTAGTTAATTTGCAATGGAAAAGTTATTTTAATAAAAAAAACTGAATGTAAATGTTATCTTTGAATTATTGTTGCTAAAGCAACCTCTATGTATTAACCTATAGCTGGTTATAAAAACCTGTGTAAAGACATATGTCATAAATACTGCAGCACACAAACTGGAGCCACATGTTGTACTTCCTGTGTAAGATAATACACACGGTAAGCTTATAACTAGGTTTATGAGGCTTGGATGGTACCTATTGGTGAGCTCTCTTGCAACCACTATATTAGTCATATAATCATTTAGCTTTGGTAATGTGGATGTTATTTTCTAACTGTATTTAAGATTCCACAGCTACAAATTTTCAGGACATATTATTTAATAATGCAGTGAAGAAGATATTCCTAAGGCTCTTTTCAGATTTCTATTATGGCACTGTTGTATACACTAATTCCCAGTTGTTTTGCTTTGTTGGCAAAATGTTTGTAGCTAGCCCATATAGTGCACACAGCAGGAGATGGAAGACAGTGGGCCCAGCCTGGGATGTATCTCTTCATGATTTTTGTCTGCACATGTTTAGAATTAAAGCTGCATTTGTCAACATTTCCTATTTTTAAAATATAGGATATTTCAACTATATTTATAATATTAATTAGCGAGTAAAGGAAATTCATCTTCAGCATGAACATAATTATCCATGCTCTCGTACCCTCCAGCTGTCAGCAGTCATGCACTCACACACTGCAGGAGCCAGAGGAGTGACAGCTGAAGTCTTCAGAGGATGTGTATAGCCCATGTTGATGGATAAATGTGCCACTAATCTCCAACAATTTCTATTTATAAAATATAGAACTTTTAACAAAATTTTACAAATAGAAATCATTGATTAGTGGTAGAGCAACATCAGCTGTCAGCAGACAAACAGAGAGGGTACCATGTGTTTATGCATGGAAAGGTTATTTATCTTAACAAGATTTGGTAATGTAGTATGAAAAAACTAGCAGTGCGGACACATTACAGCATATCAGTGTTGACCATTAGGTAGGGTTGCTCACTGCTAAAACATAGCACAAGCATTTTAGAATGTATATTGTTGTTTGTTTTTGCTATTTTCATCATGTATTCACATAAGACCAAATTTAAACTTCCACAGCTACTGCCCCCGAGCTCCTGAGCCGAACCCCCTACCACTATATCCAGATTTCAGCATGTGTGAGGGAAGACGACTTCCGAACGGATGCCCCATCTCATGATTTCCACAACATCCTTACCTTAAATCAGACTGGTGCAGTAGTCTAGATAGTATGTAAGGGCTTATCCAAGCCTTAAATGCCTCTCTTTCCCCACCCTGCATATATGATAAAAGCAGCCTCACCTGTCCCACCCCATTGACGGAATTACTACCATGTCTGGTTACATCCGTAATAAAAGCCAGTACTGTGAAAATGTACATGGTAAAATGAGATAGCTTTCCGCATCTCGGGGCTGATTCAGAATTTGAGAGTAAATATAAAACCATTTTGTAAAGTAAGACGTGCTAATTACATTTTAATTCTTTTGCATGCAGGAAAATACTTTACTTTTGCGCATAGAACTTATATAAGAGCAGAGTCATGCACGGGGGGGGGGGCATGGTATTTGAGGGTCTATGTTTCTAGAATTATTATACACATTAAGATGAAATTTTCACCAATTCACATTGACTAGTCTCTTAGTTTTGCATGCCAAATTTTATAGAAAAATAATGAAAAATGACAAAACTAGAATAGGTGAAAGTGAAAAATGTTACCGTTTTTTTCCTACTTCCTAACTCAGTGTACAGAGCGTCTATCTACTAGCTGTTTTTTTTTGCTAGGGAGATAATGTTCCAGGGGAGTGAATTTGGGGGGTGAGATATATCAGAAAATTACAGTTTCATTTCTGTTTCATATATATTTAAAATATGCCCCATTATAAATATAGGAAATTTCATAGTGTTGCACATGTTAACTGACAGCCCTGAGTGTACTTAGGCTTCACATGAGAGGAGCAAGATGGCCGACTTCTGTCACACAGATTTTCTTCTATGTTCTGGCAGAGAAATCAGCCATGTTACTTCCTTCTGGAGGGCTGTGGTATGTTTTGACATTGAGAGGGACACATAGTGTAAATATTAGGTTATTTGTCACTCTAACATAAAGCTTTATAATCTTCTGAAGGGCTGTAGCAGGCTCAATGGTGAATGCCACTTCCCCTGTGATGTCACATGATTAATTCACTGTACTGAGCGGGGGATGGGAGAGGGGGAGGGAGGGATTTCAATGCCATGTAAATGAGATAAGGCACAGAATAAGATGTAAGTATATATATATAAAGCTATGAAATTCCATAGAAAAAAAACTTGCAGTTTTACACCTTTGAAACTTAGCCACTCAAACTTCAAAAAGCAATGAAATTATGACATTAAGGCTGAGTTGAGGCCTTAATAGACGTGTTCCTTAAGCAATACAGACATGATATACAATCACATCCTGTGGTTAGCTGCAGATTCAGTCATCGAGAGAGATTGCTGTCACTCACAAAATGGTGGAGCTGCTAATTCACAGGTTTGTGTTTGATAACCGGAGATTATAAACCACTCCATGCACAGAAGATGCCCGTTCTGTTCTTTTCACAGATTTACAGTTTTTGGGGTTTTTTTTGCTTAAGGCTCCAGCCTTAATGTCATAATTTCATTGCTATTTGAAGTTTGAGTGATAAAGTTTTAAAGGTTTTTTTGTCTGTGGAATGCTGCATAACTTTGGACCGGATCCAGACCCCCGCATGTGTTCCATACGTGAGGGGGTCTGTCTGTCCACATAAGACAGTCTTAAGTCACACTTGTGGATCGGCGGTCCGTCCGACTGTCTCTCATACTCTCGTATGTAGGTGGTGACACTCTGCACTGTACAATTAACATGTTTCCCAGTCCACCTTAGCAGGCGGAGGGAAAGCACAGCCCCTTAGAGCTTAAATGCTGTCGCACGGAACTAAGTTAAAACTAACGTCACATCTGGACGGCGCATGCTAGGTGCCATTCGGCACCTAGCATGTGTGAATCCGGCCCTTTATGTTTAATCTATATAAAAGAGTTGATCTAGGAAAGTTTATTTTGCTTTCACAATGTAATTTTCCCTCCCCTTACAGTTCAAAATGGTATTGCTCGGGTCTACACTTGCACCTCACAAAAAAGGTATAAGTACAGCTCTGGATCAGTTCCCTTATGTGCGGAAAACAACCCTTTTACTTATTTCTGAATCCTGTCTGTAATGACTGTACTTTAACATGCCAGAAGTAAAATAAAAAAATATTCTGAACAAATAGGCAAAACAAAATCTACTACAGCACTATAATAATAACTATTCTAAAATGTGTTTCTGTGTCTACTTTTCCAATTCAATGACAAATTGCAAAGAAAACATCATACTCTGAGTATACTTATTGCTGTCTAGACGTTGACACCTGTGTGAGAGTCTTTTGTTGTGCTGCTTGCACACACAAGAATCTATAGTCATTCAAGTGAATGCTGTGATCTCAGAGCTTCACTATTTATATGAAGCACTATTTTCCATCGTTCTGTTAAACGTCCTTCATTCCTGAGAAGGAACCTGCTTAGTATCAGCAATATGGACATAATTAATGGAGCTATGGTGAGGAGAATGTTTATGGAGCAGTATTCTGCAGTACTTTGGCAACTTTTCAGTTAATGAACTGCTGCAGTGCACTTTTGTCAGGCAGGAGTTAATCTAAGTCTATGACATGGAATTACTTAATGCACCAATGCTTTTTGGCATAACTACAGACTCTGTATTCCAGAATATGAGTAGAGCCTGTGAGCTGATCAGCTGCTGAAGTTCACTGAAGGGAACAGTAGTATCAATAACCAATTACAGAGATTTGTAGTTACTATAATTACAACCATATTTTTAGTCTTATAAGATGCAAGCGTCATCAATGGGGGGAAATGAGGACATTACGATGCTGCTTGGGAAACATTACACCTCTTGCTATTCTCATTCAGGGCAACTAGGTTGATGGCCCCCACAAATTGCCATCATAGTAATGTAATATTGACAAGTATGACAACACACTGTGACCTGGGTGGCTCTTTGCCCACAAGTTAATTGCCTGTGCGTCTCCACAAACCTTATTCTCTACTGTGGAAACTGGAAAACTTGTCTAGCCACAATTGTTCTCCCTTCCCCATGATAGATCAGTGCTTAAAATCTCTGAAAGCATAGATACCTTTATAGCTGAAAGAGTGAGGGGAAGAATAACACAGTAGCTCACTGTGAATGTGTTAAAGGAGCAATGCTCTGCAGAATTTTAGTGAAAAGGATATAATTGTGTAAACCTCTGCAGTCTCTAGTCTTTATGTGGTTGAGTTCTTCCGACACTGAGTCTAACGGACATTGAATCATCAAAATTGGCATCAACACACTGGCTATTATATATCCAAATATAGTAACAGTGAGCTACCCAGCCCAGCAGAGCACCCTTTAGCTTTCAAACGGCAGCTACACACATACTCTATAGAAATGTTTCTGCTCCATCAACAACCCTCCTTAGTAGTCACACTACCCCGTTGTACAGAATGCTCAGCTAATCACAAGGCAGCAGTACACACCGCCCTTTTACTAATCACAGGTCCAGCTCAAGCTTCTCCTCTGTGTTTCTATATTTGCCAGTATATTTTACAGAATTCTGTGTAAGTGTTTGTGCAGCAAAGTCTGTTTTCTTGTTTGTATCAGTGCCGTTTTTCAGTTTCTGCGGGACCCCACTGCATGCGATCCCCAAGAGTTTATAAGCAGGAAAAGCTGAAATAATATTTTCCTACACAGCTGAAAGAAGTTCTGTTTCTGTAAATGAGTCACAAAACACACTTTTACTAAGTTATGCACATTAGAAGTCTAAAATATGCAGAATCACTGTCACGTGAACACTAACACCCTATTTTATGAATGCTTATGTTTAGAATATTCTTGCCGCCTTTTTCATTTTATTTTCTGTTTATTTTTTACAAACTAAATGACGGTTAAGTATTAATGGTCTGTTATATTTAATATATTTCCATTTGCACAGATGTGTTCTCTCACAACTTGGCTGAGCAAGGACACATTTTGCTATATACGTTTACCAACACTACCACATCTCTTATGCCCACATCCTACTGGATGAGGCCGCGTCATCAGTATCCATTGTTGTCAATTGTCCCTGAAGGGTGGGTTATCTCCTTGGCTCTCTGCTATGTCTGACAATCTCCTTGATGCTGATTCTGTTCCAGAAGTAATCGCGATGACAGAATTTGGAAATATGGGGGTCTATTTACTTACCTTCCTCGTTCCCTGTGAAGGAAGCTGCATCAGGCTCGCTTATCATGGCAGCGAGCCTGGCAGCTTCATTCACAGGGCTCCATTTACTAAATGGTGATAACTTCATTTTCAGGAGATAAAGACCGTTTTCACCTGAAAATGGTCTTTATCTCCTGAAAATGAAGGCATCACCATTTACTAATGCAATGATCGCCATGGAAACCATGGTGATCATTAGCATTCCTACCCCGATCGCCAGCCCGCTCTAATGAATGCGGGCGGGCTGATCGCTGAATTTACAAAGTGTCGGCACGGATTTTAACAATAAAAATTCTTTAATATAATAATAATTTTAAAAAACAATACAAAATACACAGATTTCTTACCTGTCCCGACGCCGCGTCTGCTTCGGTTTCCCACGCATGCGCAGTGTTACTTGCCTTTTGGGACAAAATTTTCTGTCCCAAAAGACAACTACTGCGCATGCGCGGGAACTAATGTTTCACTCGATCCCGGCGAAAGTCCCGCAGATCATCGTGGGACCTCGCCGGACAGGTGAGTTATATTAAATTTGACGGAAAGAGGTGCAAGACTCGCTGCGAGGTGCAGCGAGCCTTCCACTGAACAATAACGCTCACAATGAGCGTTATAATAAATGCACCCCACAGTATTTACAAATACTCACCCTTCCTGCAAGGTCCCGCGATGATCCGCCAGGTCCGTGCAGTGCTTCATATTCATGCGATGCATGAATGAAGTACTGCTCATGCGCAGTAGCTCATAATCGGGACTTTTCCAAGTCCTGATATGAGAAACACTGCGCATGTGCAGTATATTCATGCCGGGACCAGGACAGTTGCAGCCCGACGGGACGCCCGGACAGGTGAGTTTAGTAATATTTACTTATATTTTCTAAGTTTTTTTTTTAAGTTCTACATTTTTTTATTTCATTTTTTTACTCCGGAAACATTGCTATGCATTCCGACGGTCTCCCCATACATACCCCCCTTTTCCTCCCCCTAATAACAGCTATTAGGGGGAGGAAAAGAGGGGTATATGGGGACATTGCCAGAATACTTACCACTAATGCCAGTCTGAGCTGGCGGTAGTCTGACGCCGGGAGCAGAGTGTGAAACTCCGCTCTGGCATTTTGTAAATATGGGTGACTTCATTTTAATGCGATAGGGCCAGTTTTGAAGTGAAAACTGGCCCTATCGCCTTAAAATGATCTTTGTAAATAGAGCCCTTTGTCCTATTTCCTTGCAGTGATGCCTATGGAGATGGCCAAATCATGGAGGCAAAGATGTTATCAATTTCTGGAAGAAAGCTAAGACAACATGACATAAATTATGGATACAAAAATAAAAATTACACTTTGTTCTCTTGTTAATCAGCTGCAGTGTCACATACTTTCAGCTTTTCTATAAAGATGAAGAAATCAGCGGATCTCCTTTTCACAGTCTTCTCAATAAATACTGAAAGTGTTTTTTTTTTTAAATCTCTTTATTTATAAGGGTTTTTAACATTTTTTGTTTAGCATAAACTTTTTCCCCATGCAAGGGGATACGGCATAGTTTAACATATAAAATAAATGCAACAATAAACTCTTAATCAGGACTCCTATTAAAATAGTGATAATTGAGAAGGGAAAATACAGGGAGCAAACCGTAAAGGGGAAGGGGGGAATACATAGGGAGGGGGAGGATATGTTCCACAAATAAAGAAAGTGAGAAATAAAAAAATCCTGTTCATGAGCTACCAGACATATTAATAGCAAAATGACCATACCACTGCGCCCAAACTTTCTGAAAATTCACTACATTGTTATTCATCAGCGCTGTAATATATTCCATGAATGAGATGTACCGTAATTTGTTTACAATGGCCGAGTGTGAAGGTGGGGTGGAACTTTTCAACTGTTTAGCAATAAGCGTATTAGCAGCATTACAACAGTGCATCAAAAGTTTGTCTATAGGTTTGGGAAGATAATTAAGTGGTTTGTGCAGGAAAAAAATAGCTGGATCATGTGGTAAATCTACCTCTAACAGTCGCTGTATGACCTCACCACAGCCTCTCCAGCAAAGATTATAAACCAATGGAAAAAGTCAATGCAATTTAGTTGGTAAAAGGTACCATTGCGTATACAGCTTATATGCAGTTTCCCTGTTTCTCACATTAATTGAGGCCTTAGCAATGCAAAGCTTAATAGCAGACCAATCCTCACTGTCCACTAGGGTCCCAAGATCCTCTTCCCACTCCTTCTCGTGGGAGATTAGCGCTCAGGTGATGGGAGTTGAAGATATGTGTGGTAAATCTGAGATATCAATCCCCTCTGACCCACTGTGTATATACAGCAACGCTCAAACTGGGCCGGGTGTCTCAAACCCGCTTTAGAACGGGTTTGTGTCTGAATGGAATGGCGAGATTGTAAATAGAGGTAGAAAGTGCTGTTAGGAAGGCCATATTTATCTCGAAAATCTGCAAATGTCAGGGGTGCAAATTGACTGAGAATGTGAAGGAAACGATCAACTCCTTTTCGAGCCCACAAAGCTGATACTGAAAGTGTTTTATTTGCTGTCAATAATGAATCAGTATATACAGATGCTTTTCATTGAGAAATAGTATTCCTGGCAGTGCTAGACACACCTATGTGTGGAGCTATTCACAGGACACACCCCTTTGCAGGTACAGGACACACCCCTTTTGGTGCAGCGCCTTGATATTGCTCCCAGATTTTCATTTGCAAAAGCTGATAACCATGCAGTATCTATAGCTACATGAATTACAATAGGGCATGAGATGGACTCTCTCTGGCCCTGATCCACACCTCAGAAACAGAGGCTTCTTAAGTGCGGAATTGGACGATTTTTTTAACTGGGCATGCGTAGTTAGCCTGACTATGCAAACTACATAGCCCTTAGGCACGTAGATGAACTACGTGCAGACTTTAAAGACCACACGTAGCTCTTTAGATAAGAGGAGGCGTGCCACGGCAGCCTCTGGGGGAAGATAGATAATGTGGGTGGGAGGAAGGGATGTAGATTAGGCTGGGAGGGAGGGCTGGGGATTGTCTGTGCGTATTTTCCCTCCTTAAGAAGGAAAATATGCACGGTGACTTAAGGTTGCCTATGGCACTCGTAAGTCCCATTAGGCACCTAGAAATGGGGTCAGGGAGGGGACTGGAGAAGTAGGTGCGGACACGTGTATCAGCACCTACGGGTCACACACGCAAGTGTGAATCCAGTCCTCTCTCTACAGTACCATATCTTGCCAACTGCTGAAGATTTTGGGATATGTTACAGGGGAAGAATGTAGTAAGAAAAGAAAGATGTGGTACACAATGTTAGAGCGGCACACATGTAGAAAGGGGAGATGGTTACCGCTGAGATATTAAAAATACTCCCACCAATGATTTATGCAAAAAGCATTTCATTCATTTCTGCATGTAAAATAAAGGAGTAACCATTTCCCAGCGTATGACATGATAGGCCCACTGGGTGAATGCAATGGTAGCTGCCCACTAAATTGTGCTTGTGAGACACAGATGGGGTATGGTTTGTTTCCAGCACTGACCATTATATGAGGCATGTTCAGGACATTTCAATTCTTGGATGTACTGTTGTACATATTTCCCCTTTACACCTCTACACTTTGCACATCTTTGTCTTATTACATTTGTTCCCAATTATAAGCAGGTGAGCAGAAATTCATTATTCATTATTGTTGCTATGGTGTCACACTAGTGGGAAAGACGGGTCAGGATGGGCCATGTGGCTCTTATCTGCCATCACTTGCTGTGTTTCTATGTTAAAGAAAGTAATAGAGCCATTGGGACATCTGGATTGTGGAAAAGTCACCTATCATGAAATAATAAGGCATTGCATGGCAATAGGGGTCGCACAAGTTGTTAATCTAGTGGATATTGCCAGTCAGCATGCAAATATTTTATGTACTACATAAAAGCACATTCTATCTTACTTGCATGTCATTGGGGCTAAAGTGTAAAACTTCCAATTAATGTACACTGTATATAAATTATCATGCAAAATGTATGTTCATATTGTGATTTATTCCAATCATTATATGAATGCTTATGAATGTTTCTAAAGTGTTTATTTTCATTGGCTGTTCCTCTTCTTGCTTGTATGGCAGCAGGGGATCCAGCATCGGAGTTCTGGATCTGGTCCATTGATCATGCACTGAATCCCACACATACATACATAAGATCGGATTGCATGGGGTTGTTGTTATTTGACTTTTTGGGGGTTTTCTTGAGCTGGCATGTCACCTTACTTACAATATATACCAACAAAATGCTATGTGGACATATTAGAGTAACCAAAACATAACAATATAAAGATTTAAGTGGGTTCATTGACAACATGGAAGCTTGTTTGACAAACGTGAATTTGTTTATTATTTTTTTAATCAACTTCAGAGAAGTGAGTTACATAAAAATGAATTGACATACTGTATCATGTCTATAAAGTATAAATATACTACAATGTATAAAAAGATGCAGATGCAGATTAGAACCAGAATTGTAGTGCTAAAAATATCCGAAACCTAGAGCCTTTTACATGTCCCCTGTTGTTTCTGAAATGTTTATATACATCCCACTAAATAAAGCCATTGAAGTAATTAATTGAATTATAATCCATATCCATATATTATAAGAACAATGATGGAAATGGATAACAAATGTGCACTTTTTCAGTTTCTGCCTACTTTAATACATGATAGACCATTCTTATTCTGCTCATCTACCCCAGTGGCATTTAGGTTATGAATAGTAAAGTCTTGTTAATCCTCTTTATCATTGTAAAAATAAATTAAATTTTAAAAAGTGGAAAATTTCAGTACAGAGCTTGACAAATAAATTTATGTGTCAGCACAAACTCTCAGACGGAAGGTTTTATGACAAAAAATAA
>WWET01000397.1:187254-201672 GCA_011038615.1 Limnodynastes dumerilii
CTCCGGGCACTTGCAGACCTAAGGGGCGCCACAGAGCACAGCCATCTCCAGATCTCTAATATACTAGTATTATGTGGGATAATATTAGGAGTCTGGAATGGCTATATAATGTACAAGCAGGGAATATAATGGGTCTGGAAATGACACATATAATAATATATGTTGGGAATATTAGGGGTCTGGGAATGGCACACTATATACTGTATAAAGTTTGCATTGCATTATAGTATGTGTCATTCACAGACCCATAATATACACCACATATGCTTTATATAGTGTGCCATGTCCATAGATGTGTATTGTAAGGGATACAGAAAGTGGGATGTGTAATGGAGTGGGGGTAGGGAAGGGGGGGTTGGCTTGGGGGTAGGGAAAGAGGCGTGTAATGTAAAGGAGACAGGCAGGGAGATGGGTAAATGTAAGGTGGGCAGGGTGGACTATGTATATGAAGGGGGTACAGGGAGGCAGGTATGTCATTAGGGGGGAAAGACCGATAGGCAAATGTTTAACAGAGGAAAGAAATACAGTATGTAATTGGGGGGGAAGGTGTAGTGGTGACTGTCTTCATTTTCTCCACATGTATATATACACACACACACACACACACACACACCTGTCCGATAATAGTATTTTAGAAATACTATTTAAAAAATATTACTGTTTTTATGAATGAATAGTTAAGCATGCCATTCTTACCCATTCATTCATCAGAAATTGGCTTTGCCGCACACCAGACCTGCCACACCGAACTGTGGGTGAGTACTAGGTTCAGGCTACGGACTAAGGAGTTTTAGGGTTAGGCTGCGGGGATGGGAGTTTTATGGTCAGGCTGCGGGGAGAGGAGTCTTAAGGTCAGGCTGCGGGGAGGGGAGTCTTAGGGTTAGGCTGCGGGGAGGGGAGTCTTAGGGTTAGGCTGTGAGGACTGGAGTCTTAGGTTTAGGCTGCAGGTAGGAGAATCTTAGGGTTAGGCTGCGGGGAAGGGAGTCTTAAGGTCAGGGTGCGGGGAGGGGAGTCTTAGGGTTAGGCTGCAGGTAGGGGAGTTTATACACATACACACACACAAACAAACCGTGTATTACCTATCACAGTTTCCTCAGAATTTCTGTTTCTCCCCCATGGTGTGCAGCAGTGCTGTGCTGTGTACACTTACCATTTCCTCGGCTATCAGAATGATTTTCAGGAGTCAAGGAAATCATAAAAGTGTGTACCCAGCCTAATAAATCCCCTTCATCTTCATTTAGAGGAAGCATGGCCACAATTATTTAAGAGCTCCCCGTGGTAGGAATACTGTAAACACCAATAAAATTTAGAATGCTAGGAAAAGAAAGCATTTTGAAATGATAAGAGAAACAATCACTGTTTAGAAATGCAATTGCGGAGCCACAAGCAGGACTGATGCAACTCAAGGTGGCACCAGTCTGAGCACACTGTGTTGGTTGGCCAGGTAAGAGGGGGGCAGAATGTAGTTGAAGCACAAGCAGTGTTGGTGGATGACTCAGGTCATGATGGCTGCAGTCAACCTTACGTTTGAGGCTTCTTACAGTAGCACAAAGTTTAAGAAGACCGCCATTGTGTGAGTGACTGCAAACTCATTCTAGGATAGTGCTGAATCTGTAGCTAACCTCAGGATGTGATGACACACAATGCCTGCACTGATCACACTCTGTCCTACTAGCCACACATAGGTAAAGACCCTTATGGCCAACACTTTACACTAATTACACTAACCTGCCACTATGACTCTCTTGTTATGCTCCCCCCTTTCCTGTCCTTGAGCTTCCTTGCACATGTCAAGTCAGTGCTATGCCCTTAAGTATGCTGGGTCATGTAGCATCCATTTACACATTTTTAAGTAACCCAGATTGGGACAGACAGGGGTGGGTTACACTAATATTTACACTGCACTCACCTTAATCCCAAAAATAACCACCAGCTCAGCAAAAGGAGGGAAATGAAACCTGACTGGAATTATTTAGCAGGTGTTTGCCGGTGCCAGTTTTTACATCTCAGTGATCAGTGAAAAAGCCAGGACCATTTGTTTATGAACACACATTGCAAGTCTGCCATTTTCCACAAGATGAACATTCTTTAAGATGCCATTAAGCATTTACTCTCAGCAGTAGTAATTGTATTTAATGATGTAATGTGAACACATGTTTTGGTAGTCATGGTTTTTTATTATCTTCAGCCTGAATACAGTCATATTAGGCTTGCTGTTATATATTCTGGATCCTTTTTTTTTAGACAGTAATATTAGCCTTTGATCAATCCACAAAATGAGTAAGGGGTAAGATAGCAGGCGTTACTTTTATTTTCACACATACAAAGTACTCCATTAATATGTTTCATTCACTTACTGTTTCAGGACAGCATCATACAAGTAAACCTGACTCACCGAGGAGTGTGGACTCCAGCTTGCGTATGACATTTGTATCCTCTCAGAACTCCGGGCTTCTATTTCTTGCAACAGGCAGAACCCAGTATCTGCTGCTGGAGCTATTGAATGGATCAATCAGGGTGAGACAAAATATCATGGAAGATCAATGTGATCTAGCTCTGTGGTTGCTACAGGTGACTATTCTAGGGCTTTAAGCCCTCTTAGTTGCCACCTGTAGTCCACTCATGCTTTGACAGATTTGTTTGTTTCAGCTTTCAACACTTTTAAAGATATCTGCTGGTATGGTATTATGAATGAGCATCTAATTCTTTCATTAACAGTATTGTCTAAAATTAGTAGCATATTTAACTGTAACATGTGAGCTTTTGGATGCTTAGAGGGCCTCATTATGCAGTCCCCTAAGTGTATCATGTTGCCCATTACTGTTTAGGTCACGGTTTCCCAAACTCGGTCCATAGGGACATCTAACAGTGCATGTTTTCCAAGTCCCATTGCTGTTCCACAGATTTACTGTCTGACACATTTTAAAAGATCCACAGGTAGTATTCTATAATGAGTCTTAATTCAGAATTAATAAAAACCACTGACAAAAGTTACCTGAAAAGGTATTGAGCATGTGCAGTACCTATACTTCATCAATGGAACGCAACCAATCGGTCACCCACCATGCTTACAAGATATGCATGTTGGGGGGGCTTAGGCATTTAAATCATACAGTAAGGACTGGGTTTAGCCCTTGTGTATGTATGATCCAGTATTCTACATGCACAATAGTTGAATGTGGAAGATTGAATGTTGAATGTGGATACACATAGGAGAGCAGGGGCAGTGCCCTGTCCTCCTGCCTGCAGTATTATGGATCATAAATTCCGTATGTTAGCCTTTGTGGTGGAGGCTACATATGGAATTTGATTTTAATTATAGATCACGCCCTCTGTGAGGAGACTTGGAAAATTTGGACTGTTAGGGTTTCCCAAGGACTAACTTTAGGAATCATTGGTCTTTAAAATTTAGAAATTCTTTTAATACTTTTTTTGCATGTATGACAATGATTCCCAAAGTAAATGCTCGCATGGCACACTCGCATGGATGCCGCGAGTCCAGGACAGTGAGATGACGTGAGTTGTAAGAAGAGAGGTTATCAGCTATCAGCAAAGCCCAACCTACCTCCCTGCCACTCCTGTGTGCTAACTGGCACTAGAATAAGAGAAGAGCTCCCTGGAACTCTTTGTTACTTGCTGGGTAATGACCATGCCTCAGTCTGAAAAAAGGAAGTTATTAGATAAAAATAAAAATGTAACAAGTATTTCTGATCTGACCTAAATTTGTATTATATTGTTTTGACCCCAAAGTACTGCTCAATAATTATTTTGACTTAGGGGAGCCATGGAAATATTATGGAGACCCCAAAGGTGTCACAAACTGATAGAGTTTGGGAACTGCTGATGCATAGACTACAACAGTGCTCTTCAATCAGTGTGCCATGGCGCAATGCCTGCAACAGGAGAAAAAGACCTTGCCTTAAGGAAATCATTTCACCATTTGTTCCACACTCCTCCCGCACCCTGCCTCCATCCCACTCCCTTCTAGGTCAAGCTTCCACCCAGTTCTGAATGGGGGCTACTGGGGAGGATGCAGACACATGATGGGGAATACCGGGGAGACTGCAGACACATGAGGGGAAATACTGGGGAAACTGCAGACACATGATGGGGATACTGGGGAGGCTGCAGATACATGATGGGGACTATGGGGAGGCTGGAGACACATGAATGTGGGCTACTGGGGAGGCTGGAGACACATGATGGGATACTGGGAAGGCTGTAGATACATGAACTTGGGCTACTGGGGAGACTGCAGACATATGATGAGGAATAATGGGGAGGCTGCAGACACATGGGCCCGTATTCAGACCTCTGTCTTCTGTGGCCGTCCGTCCATAACTCACCTACACGCGGTCTTAAAGACCATGTGTACGCAATCTACGTAGCGAAACGCTACGTAAATAGCGTACGATAATTACTACGCATGCCCAGTAACTTCAATCAGTTAGTTACGGACAGACGGCCACAGAATATGGAGGTCTAACTACGGGCCATGATGGGGGATACTGGGGAGCCTGGAGACACATGAATGGGGACTACTGGAGAGGCTGGAGACACATGATGGAGGCTACTGAGACTTCAGACACATGATGGGTAATACTGGGAAGCCTGGAGACACATGGGGCCTGATCCAGAGCTACGAAATTGGCCGATTTCGAGCGAGCGTACGACCGTTTTTTGCGTATTTTCGTACGAAATTTCACACTGCGCATGCCCAGTATGACAGCTTCCGGTCGGCTGGACGACATGAGCGTATAGCGGTCGTATGGTGTGCGTATTTTTCGCTCGAGGGGCGTGCGTTTAATACGACGGTCGCCTGGGCGCTCGTTTTACTACACAGAGGCGGGGATAGCCATTTAAATTGTACAGTATGGGCGTGCTAAGCCCGTACGCTCAGCGTATTATGTGCGAAAATTCGTACGGCCGACGGTAGTACCCAGTGTAGGGTATAGCCGCCGTAAGCAGGTACTTTACTATGGGAGTGTTAGGGGCGTGCATTTTTATTCGCACGGTCGAACGTACGCATTCGCCCGCCGTGCGAAATTTCATAGCTCTGGATAAGGCCCATGATGAGGATACCGAGGAGGCTACAGACACATGATAGGGACTACTGGTGAGACTGGAGACACATGATGGAGGATACCGGGGAGCCTGGAGACACATGAATGGGGACTACTGGGGAGACTGGAGACACACGATGGAGGCTACCGGGGAGACTTCAGACACATGATGAGGAATACTAGGGAGGCTGTTGACATGTGATGAGGATACTGAGGAGGCTACAGACACATGATGATGACTACTGGGGAGGCTAGAGATACATGATGGGGGATACTGGGGAGCCTGGAGACACATGAATGGGTCTAATAGGGAGGCTGGAGACACATGAATGGGGGCTACTGGGGAAACTGCAGACACTTTATTGGGGCTACTGACTAACATAGTTAATATTAATTAAAAGGAAAAAAAAGTTATTAGCTGCGATGTTAAATTTATCAAATAAAAAATTATTAAATGTAATTCCTGTGTATGTGCCTTGTAATTCCTGCTTTTTAAAATATATATTTTGCTTTTGGTGTGCCGCAGAATTCTGGGAAGGGCTTAGGTGTGCTAAGGGTGAGAAAAGGTTGAGGAACACTGGAGTACAACATAAACATCATACATTATGTTATAGTACTCCAGTTAGGTAGTATACCAATATAAAATAAATTGAGTTTATAAAAGTTAGGTGGGTTACTAGATTTAAACAAGATATAATAAGAAAGCAGAATGACAAATGCATAAAGATCTCTCATGATTATGACAAATATACTGGAATAGAGTGACAAACACTGAATAACAGGTAGTGAAACAAAGGTCTATAGTTACTAAACTGCAGCTTAGTAAATCTAGCCCTAAGAGTGTTGTTAATAAAGACAGACACATTTTCATCTTGCCTATACGGAATGCAGAGTGATATGGCAAGCATAAAAATTACAATGATTCTGAATCCTACTCTTTCAGGATTACAACTGAAAAAATACACTATATAGATAACTTTAAGTGGGATGACAGTGAGATGTACTGCAAATAACTACAAGGGACTAATACATTTAAAAATATTTTCATTGTAACAACTGAGCAAAATAGAAGGAAAAAAACTAAAATATTTAAATGCTTATGTTAGCAAACACATGCATATTCAGTGGGAAATACCCTTGTCCACGTACAAACACAAACTTCCGCTATTAAGAAGTATGTTCCTATAATCTTAATTAAAATCAGATGTGGAGCTGCGGGATTTAGAAATTATCCTTAACTGCCCCCATCTGTCCATGCAAACACACATTGCTCCTCACGCAGGCTCAGTTCTGATTCCAGACACAAAGGGCCAGATTTACTAAGCTGCGGGAAATGAAAAGTGGTGATGTTGCCCATAGCAACCAATCAGACTCTAGCAGACATTTCCTAGTATGTAACAGGAAAGTGAGAGCTAGACTCTGATTGGTTGCTATGGGCAACATCTCCATAGACTGAGAGATAAATTATGTAATGTAGCTTCAAGTGATGTGTTCCTTAAAGAAAGTTTTAATATCCTGACCTGACATTACCAGGTTAAATGTCTATAGTGTTATTTTAGCTATTTTATGACTTTATGGGCCCAATTCAATTCACAGCGATGCCTGGTCACTGTGATTTTTCCGTGAATTAGCATTAGCCTCATAGAGGTGTGTATTAAAATCCATGAATTTTACTTACCGTAATAGATGGGAATAGGTGCATCTTTGCAGTTAATTGAATCAGGCACAATTTGTTTATATTGCATTTACTATAATGCATTGCCATGTCCTATTGGTGTTTCCACAGGTCCGGTTAGAAAGCGGTGCAGGAGAATTTGTGCTGAACTCCCCATCATCGATTACTCTGAAAAACAATGACATCCACAAGTTAGGTTTGATGGTCACAGAGCATCAAATGTCTTTAACAGTTGACAACTTTACCAATATCATGGATCTCCCATGGCCCCCACAGAAGCTGGACGTTCAAAATGGCCTCTTTCTTGGTGGATATGGTGGATATAGTCTTCCATACCACTTGCAGGACATTCCTACTTTTCAAGGCTGCATCCTGGAAGCCAATTTTGATAACATGGACTTGCTTTCTGGGAATCTTCCTCAAGTAGAGTTCTATGGAATTTGGGAAAATTGTCATTTAAAATGGCTGTCTAATTCTGCTTCATCCTTCGGCTTTCTAGGACCACGTTCATATCTAAAGTTACCAATTTGGGATATCAAAACACATGGATCTATTCAAATAACTCTGGAGACATCCAGACCAGGCCGTGCTCCCCTGATTTATCAACCTGGAACACAGAGATCCTACTTATATGTTGAGATTTCTGGAGGACACCTGCAGGGAACACTGGACACAGGTGAATCGGTTCTTACAATTCAAAATTCAGTGTATGTAAGTGACAATCAGCCACACACTGTCCAAATCTTTGTGGATAAATCTAAAATGCAGCTTATTGTGGACGAAACATCCTCCCAGATCTCTCTTGATAGCCTGAGATACAAATGGAATTTCCATGGAAATCTTTACCTGGGAGGGGTGGATCAAATCACATTAGCTAACATGAAAGAAGGATTACTTGGAAAGATATTCATAGATGATATGGAGTATAAGTCTTTCTCTGGCTGCCTCAGAGACTTGAAAATAAACAATATGAAGTTAGGTATACAGGATGCTTTGGTTATCAAAGATGTTACAGATGGTTGTCATGAGTATGATGACTATGTTGAATATGAAGAGGACACTACCACTGTTCTTCCTACCACTACTACAAGGTCCACCATTTTTAGAAATCTTTCAGACATTTGCAAATTTGAATCTATTAATCCAGATATAATCTCTCTTCTGAATCCTAAACCCTTACCAGTAACAAGAGGGGGGATTTCTGTCTTAGAGTCAAAATATGTTCTTCCCATAATTGATTTGTCCAAAATTGGAATCCGTAAATCACAGGTAATTTTCACCATGGCTGGTGACACTAAGCATGGACAACTGGAGCTTGAAATTCCAGGAGCTGAAGCCAGGAAAAAGTTTACCTTGTTAGATGTCAGCAATAACAGAGTGCGATATGTACATGATGGGTCCAACTCAGATGAAGATCAACTGATTTTGGAGGTATCCCTGGCAAGTGGTGTAAATGTTCCTCAGTGCCTAAGAAAGGCCCAACGTTACAATATTACAATTACAATTTCCCCTTTAGTTGCTAAACCTCTCATAGAGTTTCCCAAAGGAAATACATTAGGTATATTATTAGGTGGACAGATGGCTTTTACAAGGGATATTATCAAGATTACAGACTCAGATACACCATGTGATCAGCTCACCATTTTTGTCACTGGAAATTCCAATGATGGACATTTAGAGTATGAACACAAGCCCGGAGAACCCATTAGTGAATTATCTTGCATGGATATAGAAAAAGGAAAAGTTGTCTTTATTCATCAGTCTGGAGAGCAGACACAGTTAACCCTTCAAGTCAGTGATGGAACATCAAGAAGCTCCCCAGAACACATCAGCTTTTTAGTAATAAAGCCTCAAATGAACATGACCCAAAAAGCAATAGTTGTATCTCAGGGATCAGCTGCACTTATCAGCCCTTCAAACCTACCTTCAGTGACCAACACAGATAAACTCGGAATAGAAATCATATATCAATTAGTAGAGCACCCCAGGCTAGGAGTAATACAGAGATTGGTTTCTGAAAATAACTGGAAAGCAACTGAGGCATTCAATCAAAGTGATTTGGAAAGATCTGCTGTAAGGTATCTTAGTACAGTTGAGGAACTTAGACAGGAAGAAGTAAGTGAAGACCTGAAAATTCTGCTAAAGCTAGAAAATCAAATAGTGAGTAATAACACATTTCGAGTCAAAGTAAAGAGGTCTACTGTGCAGATGATGAGGATGATCCCTCTGAAATTGGGAAGGAAACGTAAAGTAAACCTTACAGAAAAACAACTACAAGTAGACACAATAATGCAAGGTCCTGAGCTGGCATCATTCACATACTTGATTTCTCAAACTCCCAAGAAGGGAAATTTGCTATTTGATGAACAGAGGATTATGGAAGGATCCCATTTTACCCAGGAAGACCTGATGAATGGTCGAATCAGCTATGCAGCTACAGTACAAAATACAAAAGATACAGAGGACCAGTTTCAGTTCCAAGTGTTATATGGCAGAAAGAGTTCCCCAGTCTACACATACAAAATTCTAATCAGTGCAGATCCAGATGCCCCTGAACTTATTAATCAACTACTGCATGTACTAGAAGGTGGGGAAGAGGCAATAACTTTGGACCATCTTTTTTTAAAAAGTGGTGGCAGCGATAGTTTCATTTATGAAGTAATAGATGGTCCTCAGCATGGATTATTAATTCGAAAGAGAAATCCACATACGGGTGATCATGCAGAAGAAGGGATAACAGAGTTCTCGAATGAGGACATTCTTGATGGTATACTCTTTTATCAGCATGATGGCTCAGAAACCACAGAAGATGATATCCCATTTGTAGCTAGTAGGCAGCAGGAAGGTAGTGCCTCTGATGTCAGTGGAGAAGGAGAGGATGAAGAACAGGAGGTGGTGAGAGGGGTTTTCCGTGTATCTATTCAACCTGTTAATGACAATCCCCCTTTGCAGATAGTGCAGAAAGTGTTCACTGTGGTTCGTGATGGACAGAAGTTATTAACTACCAAGGATATTGCATTCTTAGATCCAGACTCCGGATCAACAGACTCACAAATTGTGCTAGTTAGATATGGAGTGCCATTTGGAAAAATTGTATTTCTGGATGACCCATCACTCGTAGTTGTGAGATTCACACAAGAGGATCTCAGAAGACACAGAATTCTGTTTATCCATAGTGGTCCTGATTTGGGTTATATACAGTTACGGGTTTCTGATGGATTACACCATCTTACCACTATTTTAGAGGTTCAAGCATCGGAACCTTTCATTCATATTTCTAATATTACCACACTAAATGTGGTTCCAGGAGGAAAAGGGATCCTGACAGCCACAAGTCCCAAACTGGAGACCAACCTGGATTTACGTAAAGAAGACGAAGTTAAGTATTACATTAGCACTAAACCAAGGTGGGGGGAAGTTTTGAAAGGAGGACAACCCACAGATTCATTTACGCAACAAGATTTGGCAGATGGATTAATAGTTTACCAGCACAGTGGAGAAGGAAGTAACAGGGATCACTTCAGGATTTCCGTTGAGGCTAACCAAGTAGTAGCAGTAGGTGACATCAAGGTACATGTAATGTCTGATGCCCCACCTGTCACTCTGAATGTGTTACACAACGAGAAAGTTTACGTGTTTCAGGGAGAGGCAGCGGAGATCAAGAAAGATTATCTTATGGTAAGTTGAAAAGATTTTATATTATATGTTTCTAACCATAATAGAAGAGGAAAAATACAACTTTCTTTTAATAATAAAAATGTCTTCTATTCCATACACATTTAAGTCGCTATTAAATTATTACAGAAGTAACATAAGTAATGCCATAAATATAGATTACATGTGGTTAATGGAGTGTACTATCTCTAGGTGGTGGTTCATGACAAACTAATGTTATATTATTTCAGATAGGTAAAGTAGTATCAACAACACTAACAGTCTCTAATGTGTCAAAATAAACACAATTTAGACTCATAAAAACTAATTTTGTTTTACAAGTTTTTGCAAAAACATTGCTTTAAATGGCAGAGAGAAAAAATATGCCCTTATCTACATAAATAATAGTGTATTCAGGGCTGGATCTTGACTTTTAATAAAGAAGAAAAGAATGGTTGGAAAAAGATTAGGCAAGTAGAAAAGATGTAGAAAGACAAGTTATTTGAATACAAGGATACAGTGTCTAGCTGGGTACACACTACACTTTGTTTCTAACGATCCAATTTTTTTAACGATTTTTCGACCGATTCACACTATATCGTTTGATCGTGCATGCCTAAACAGTTCAACGATATTGTGTGAATTGGTCATGTAATCATTTGATTGGAAGGATTATCGTTTGAAAAAGTGTATTGTGTACCCAGTTTCTGTGCAGTGACTGGAGGGAAGGGCCATATCTCACCACACATGGGCGGAATATTGGCTCTGTTTGGTCAGATGGTTGTACTGAGCATGTGCACACCAGTGATTATGTTATGCAGGCATCTGATAAAGGGAATTCTGACAGTTCTTAAGTCTGTGTAGTTTTAACACAAGATGATGCAGTCCAGAGTGTACACAGTTTTACTGGAACACAAGATTTATCTGTGAAAGGAGGTCTTATATGACACTGTATTTGTTTTTAAATAGTAAATAAAAAAATTATGTACTCTGTGTATATGTATAATGAAACTTATTAAACCAAATTACCTTGTGTACATAGGTATCTGCAGAGGGAATATTCCCTCATGAAATTGCATACAGTCTAACAGACCCTCCATCTTTTGGGTACTTGGTCTCTGTTAGTGGAGAGCTGTCCTATGACGGGACACCAAGTTTGGACTCTGTGCATACTTTCACCCAGGAGGATATTAACAAAGGAAAGATCCTATACCTACATTCAGCCTCAGAAATGCTCCCTGACCGAATGATACTAGAAGTATCTGCCAGAGGGACAACTGAAGAGATAATGGTCCCACTGGAGATTCTATCTGTTCATATTCCGCTGGAAGCCAATGAATTTAAAGTGAAGGAAGGGGGAACATCTGTCTTATCTAGCAATATAGTACAGATTCCCAGTGACTACTTTCTGGGTCTACATATTGAACTTATAGTACAAGAGATTCCAAAGAATGGTCGTATTATTGATACAGAGAACAGGGATGTGCTAAGCTTCAATTGGAATGAGGTAAGATTTTACATAAAATCGAATTTAGGTAGCAGACAAAAACAGTAAAAAAAAAAACTGCACTTACACTAAGGGCCAGATTTACTAAGCTGCAGGAAAGGAAAAGTGGAGGTGTTGTCCATAGCAACCAATCAGATTGTAGCTAACATTTTCTAGTATGTCACAGGAAAGTGTGAGCTAGAATCTGATTGGTTGCTATGGGCAACATTTCCACTTTCCTTTCCCGCAGCTTAGTAAATCTGTTTAGAGGTTTGGAGGTACCTCATTATCGGACAGCCTAGCATTTGTGACGTGACATAAATCATGTTTCTTATTCTCTGCTTAAACAAAATGCCTATGGCGCTATGGGTGAAAGCAGCTATAGGGGAGGTATCGCCACACTCCCAAAAAAACAGATAAGTAGATAGAAGAAGATATAGCACTATAGAAAATATGTAGTTGAATTAAATTTATAAAAATTCCTTACTACTGGTGGCTCTGGTAAACAAAAACTAAAACTAAATCACCTATTCATATATGTCAGACGTCATGCAGCTATTCATATATGTGTAATTATATGGTTTATGGAATTTATTTGATGTGGAATAAATCGTATTTATAGTTTGCCGTTTAGTTTTTGTTTACGAGAGCCACCAGTAGTAAGGAATTTTTATCAGCTTAATTCAGCTACATATTTTCTATAGCGCTATATCTTCTATATACTTATTCTCTGCTAAAGCTGGGACTGGTAAAGAAATTTGGGTGCCTTTCTGCAATAGGATAAATCAATGTGACACATTTTGCATATTTATGTTGCACTTCAGCATAAAAGTGCATTACTAGACATACTGCAAATAACTAAATAAATAAGTGTCACACTTCAGCCATAAATAAAGAAACACAGATGAGTATTTATATAGAGAAATGATATTTCAATATGTATTATAGAATTGCACGTCAAGGAAAACTTTTACTATGCATGGATGAAATGGAAATTAGAAAGGGCCTGCACATCTCTTTAGAACTTGTTTTGATTAGCTTGTCAGTAGGTACCACCTCAATTGTTATTGTTTATGATATATATCCTTGATGTAAAAGTATGTGAATATTTTTCTGATTATTTAAAACATTGATTTTAAACAGTGCAAAATCTACATTTATAACTAAACACCTTCTCCTTTAGTTGGACCAAGGACGAGTATTCTACGAACATGATGGCAGTGAGACCAGAAATGACAGTTTTACTATTATGGCCAATGCTTCAGATATAAATCACCATAGCCAGCCAGTGACAGTCAGTGTGACCATAGAACCAGTAAACGATGAGAAGCCAGTCGTTGTCATCAACAACGGGTTGCAGGTAAATTCTGACAATTATAATGGGATACAATTTACTTTACTCAGAAAGAGATATTATATTATTAGAAGATTAAAAGTCTAAACAATCATGAAATAGACATTTAAGTTTAGACATTTCATACTTCTGCAGCTTTGTAAATACATTTTTTTTCTTGCAATTGTAACTATGTTCTACCATAGTCACTACATGGATTAAAACAAATACCATGTCATCAATTTATGAATATGGTAATTACATATGGTAATATGGTAATCACCTAAAAGTCATGGAGGTATAAACAATACAAAGTAAGCTAGTGAGACGACAAAAAGATTATATTAATTACAAAAAGCTATTAATGTGACACCCCGGAGAACGTCGAGGGACACAAATCCAATATACAGGTAAGTAAGGATTGCGGAACGTGAAACGATGGTGTAATGAGTTGGCACGGAGAAAATAATGGAGACAAGACCACTGTTTAAAATGAAATCAAAATTTTACTTGCAGTTTTATATTTTATCTTTTTCTTTTGTTCACTTTTATGTTTGAATAAGATCACCATCCAATTACCATATATTGTAATTCTTACAATATTCCAGCAATGCAAATATAAGTTTCAAACATGTATCAATACATAACAGTAAAAGAATAACATTGGAAATGATAGTGCAGATTCAATTTATCAAATAATACCCTTTCTGTTATATACCCACAAAAGAGTATTTGTCCCCTCAATTATACTTTTAACGCTACAATATTATAAAAAAAAACTAGTAAACCTTAATGACTGCTATAACTACGTAATACAAATATAAATATTACTCTCTATTATATATGGAGCCTGCTCTTAAGGGGAACTTTTACGTCCCTTCATCAATTGTAAAGCGCTGCAGACAAAGTCCTCTTCCCTGGACCACCGACACTTCGCCGAACCGCCACCGACTTGCTGATGACCACTGCCTCCGGATAACAAATGACACACAGACTATTTTCTTTACTACAGTTCCTTTGTAATACCCTCTGTTGCCGACTGCTACCGTATACCCAACCGCTGCCTCCGGACTCCTCCAACACAGAGCACCACAATACCAGACAAGGACTACCACTGACTGTTGACTGCTCCATCGGACTCTTCCAACACGTACCACCGCAACACCGGACAAGGACTACTACCAACTGCTGACTGTTCCACCGGGCT
>WWET01000397.1:201689-213990 GCA_011038615.1 Limnodynastes dumerilii
TCTTCCGACACGGACCACCGCAACACCGGACAAGGACTACTGCCAACTGCTGACTGCTCCACCGGACTCTTCTGACATGGACCACCGCTACACCGGACAAGGACTGCTACTGACTGCTGATGGCTACCGACTGCTCCATCAGACTCTTCCGACACCTAAGGCCTGATCCAGACCTACGCCGATGCGCTGTGCTTACTAAAGCACAGCGTATCGGCGTCCACTCTCCCTGACACTCCCCCTGTGCGGGCGTATTTCCCATTGCTTACGCCGGCTGAAGGCTACCCTAACTTCAGCCGGCGTAAGCAATGGGTAATACGCTCGCACACGAGAGTACTACCGCTAAGCCCTCCCTCCCTCATTATATTACCTCCCCCCGCCCACCTTCACTAACCTTAATGTAGGGACGCTAGGGGGACACCCCCTCCAGCGTCCCTACGCTGTTCCTATGGATGCCCGATCGTTGATCGGGCGTTGCCATAGCTACGCCGGGCAACATCAGCCGATCTTACGCCCGCCGTCCTACGGCAAGCGTAGGTCTGGATCAGGCCCCTAGTCCCAAATTGGCCCAAATTTCAGCCAATTCTCCCAAAGCTAAATGACATCTCAGCTGCCCAAAGCTCACAACCTCTCCTCTCCAACGCAACTCTCTAACTGGCCACTCCAACCACCTCTTAAAACGACTTGTCCTCCTGCTATTTAACACATACACGTGCTGAAGCATCACCCCATCGCTGGGCAATTACCTAGAAACCACCCACATGCATCCATACACCATTTCCATAGCAACCAACACCACATTTAAATTAGGGGTAGCACATTAATTTCAGAATAGTTTGAGCATTCAGGTCACATTTACATGTGAATGTACAGATTAGGTACAAACTTCTCCTTAAGTAACATTCACTATTGAAAGCTGTCACAGTCTGTGCGCTGTTTATAAATACGTTGCCAGCAGCTAAAAGTTCTTTCACAAAGACCACATGGGGTTCCGCCCCATCCAGACTCAGGCCCCGCCTCCTTTGTATGGGACCCATGACAGTCAGAGTCTTACAATAATCCCCAAATTTGTTCATACTTAGGGCTATTGTTCCAGCTAGCATTTACATGTCTTTCATATGCCAAGGACATATTAACCAATGCTACCCAGTCCCCAATCAAGGGACCACCCATGTACATTCCAGGCCTAATTTAGTCCGTGTACATAGGCTATTAGTATACACTTGCAAGTCTCAAGATAAAGCATCCTGATGTCCCAAGCTAAACAACAATGGATATTAACAGATGTGTTGTGAATGCAACTAATTACTTGTTTCCAGTATTAGTGTACCTTTGGACAAAATACACCATTCCTTTCACACTTAGGACACAAGGTAGGTCAAACATAACTATACAGGAGGGTATTACATGTGATCTGTATATTAGGTACAGTTTTATTTGTTGGTATCTGATATTAGAAGTGAGTTTTACACCAGCTTGGTTGTTATGTGTTTGTACACGATTTTTATTAGTTGTCCCTTACTATATACACCATTTAAGACATGTGCATACATAAGAGCGCCCACCATTACACCAGTTCTTTTAGCATTACTACATATGTAACCTGCCACAGTTGCTGCAGTTGCATATACAGTAGCGTGCCCACCTGGATCGCGTAGGCCACCCATATTTATGTTCAAATTTACGGCATGCAGGATGTGTTCGTTTTTTTGTGTTCAGATCTAGATTAGGTCCATTATGTTGAAACGTTGTGTGGAGATCATAAAATCAAACCTTCCATGTTATGTAACACTTTACAGTTTCAAATGCAAAGGCCCTATCCCAATCCCCACCCTCCAGATGTTTTATGCCCACTGCCATCTTCTATAAAGCTAGTCTACTGGGTAGGATAATTACCAGCCAGCAAGACCTCAAGGTATGCTCAAACCTTACCTGTTCCACCAGGCATCAGGTGAACAATGAGAGACCCATGTTATAAAGTGAGAAAGCTGGGAGATAAAATATTAAAGCCTAATTTCCATTTATTTTTTTTATTATAAACAATCATCATTTAATGGAAATGATCACATGCCATACCTTACATTAAAGGTACAGAGAAGTTGACAATTATTCCCTATTACGTTTTATAACTCTGGTCTGTGAAGCCAAAATATCGAGGAAAAGATTATTGGCAAAATCTTAGAAATTATATTTTTATTATAATATAATAATAAATAAAATTGTTATAATAAAAAATATATGTGAAAAATAAACTGCAAAGAGCTAAAAAAAAAAAAGAGTTCTACTTTAGTACAAGAAAAAGAATCATATTGTATTGTATATTAACAATATAAAAAATATAAAATATATTAATTTGATTTATAAAATAATGATTAAATTTATTTATTTATAAATATAAAATTACAGTCGTGGTTGCTTCATAGGATATTACAATACCTGAATTTAATCGTTAGTACAACCCTAAAGGAGCGTAAAGTTGCAAGTATTTATTTATTCACGGCGAAGCAAATCAATAAATGTTTGGACATTTATCCAAATAAAATACAGGTTGAAAAAATATGTATGCAGTACCTATATTTATACCCTAGATGTCACCATTGTTCCTGATTGCACTGCGTATTTAAATATATCTGCCATGTTACAAACAATAATGGCTAATCTACAATCCCATATGATGATAATAAGTGATACACATAGAGAACTCTTTGTGGACACAAAGGAATATGATTCTGAATTGTAGGAACTCATGGGTTAAACACATGACAACTTGACCCCATCTTGGTATATAAGTCTTTGTGCATTTAGACTGCCTATATTACTGTTTTGTTCACCTGAACATTGTCAGCCCTTCCCCATCCCCGCTCTGTCATTTTGTATTTCCCTAGTAAGAACTAAATATATCAACAGGTAATCACATAGAATTACTGACACGAATATTAATTAGAAATAATGCTTTATACCTTTTCTTGCCACTATAGTGTTAATGGCAAGAACTAAAGAATGGAATTAATCCTAGGTTAACCACCAGATGTCGCTATTGCTGCTCACTCTTGGATGGCTGTGAGGTTTTCTCCATATTTCTGTCTGACTGTTTATTAGCAGTAAACAAATGCTTCCTGTTTCTACTGCAGGGAGAGATTTCATAAGCATATATTATATTTACTCTTGAGGACACTTACGTTAATGGCTTTTGTACAGACATACCTTAAATCATTATTAGATACATATTTAGATAATGGAAATAAGTCTGGGTAATGAGCAGAAATAAATAGACATTATGGGACACTGGAAATGCATATACACACACAGGTGATACACCATATACATAATTGTAAATTTGTAAGCTATCTCATTATTAAATCTAACATTTAAAATATATACTGTGAGTGTACCTGTTGTGGGCATAATACCTATAGGCATCTGAACACTACCACAAACTTTTAATACATATCTCCCCAGCCCCCTCCTTTAAAGACAACATTTCAATTCTACATACCCCTGCCACTGCTTTTTGCAGCTTTGAAGTGGAATTTATCTTCCAAAGGCCTTGATCATTAGATCAGGAGGTTGCCACCTAAATTACAACAGCTGATCTGTTTGATATTTTATAAATGCAAAGTATGCTAGAAATTAGTTTTGAAAATATTACACTATGTAATATGATGGTGGTATATAAAAACCTATTAATATTATTAATATCTGACAAGATATTAGACTGACATATTAGGCCGGATCCAGACTTAAGTAAGTGCTTGAAATAAGTTACTTTTGGGCTAAACCATGTTGATTGCAGGGGGAGTCAAGTTAATTGTAGTCTTTGCATGCAGGGATATATCTTTGAATTGCTTACTGCGAACAGATACTGACTAGCTTTACTATCACACTGTTATTTAGACTTGGGATAGGAAGCATCACCTCTCAACTCTAATACTGTTTGCGACAGATGAAGGACCGGATTCAGAGATCCGTGCCTGTGCACAGGCTAATTTGACTACAGGCATCCTATAGCCCACTCAGAATAGCACGTAGGGTGCTACTTCAGAGTAGTATGCGTGTCAAAAACCAGCCTTTATTGCTCCGACTGTAGGTTTTTGGTTTTTTTTTTACATTTTTAAACCAAAAAAACCCTTCTCTGCCTGCCCGTCGCCGCAACCTATCTAAAAAAAATCCCCTTTCCCACCGCAACCTATGTTACAAAAATAAATACAGTACAGACCGACAGGGTATACTGCCGCTAGTAGAACTACAAGCGCCAGCATGCCCATGAATAACAAGGCATGCTTGCGCTTGTAGAACTACTATTGGCAGCATACCCTGCCCCAAAAAGCGTAACATTCCCATTCCATTTTTTTAAAAACCATAACTGTGCCCTATAAAAAGAAAAAGGTTTAACGTCCACGTGCTCCCATAATAATGTGAAAAAAAAAAAAATTTCGCCAATACCCGTCCCTCTCATGTAAAAAAAAATGTAGTGTCCACATAAAAAAGAAAAAAATAACGCCACATGTGCCCCTTCAAAAAGTAAAGAAAAAAAAATGCCAGATCCCTGTCCCCTTCTTTAAAAAAATGTAAATAGTGCCCACTGACACTGAATTCTTGTTCTCTCGATAATTGTGACAGTGCCCAAAGGGTATAAATATACCCCAATGACAGTAGACCTGTCATTAGCGTCGGGATGTCCTGCGGTGCAGGACATAGTTTGCGTCATCTCTTAAGGGTTTTTTTTTTTTGCCAAGGCCACCCTCCAGATTAAAAGCTTACAAGACTGGACCCCCATCAGAGCAGGTAAGTATGTTTTTTAATAATTTTTGGGGCCATTTTATGGGCATCTTTTTTTTACTTTTCATTTGAGGAGCTATTTTTAACATTTAAATTATGTGGGCACTATTTTATTTTTTTTAAAGAAGGGGACGTATCTGCCATTTTTTTTTCTTTACTTTTTGAAGGGGCACATGTGGCTTTATTGTTTAATTTTTTATGTGGGCACTGTACATTTTTTTTACATGAGAGGAACGGGTATTGGCACGATTTTTTTTTTTAACATTATTATGGGGGCACGTGGACGTCAAACCTTTTTATTTTTAGAGGGCACAGTTATGGGTTTTTTTTAAATGGGATGATAATGTTACGCTTTTTGGGGCAGGGCATGCTGCCGATAATAGTTCTACAAGCACAAGCATGCCTTGTCATTCATGGGGATGCTGGCGTTTGTAGTTCTACCAACGGCAGTATGCTCTGTCGGTCTGTACTGTATTTATTTATTTTTGTAACATAGGTTGCGGTGGGACAGGCGGGGGGATAGGGTTTTTTTTTAGATAGGTTGCGGCGGTGGGCAGGCGTGGGGTTAATTTTTAAACCAAAAATATTTTTGGGGGGTTTTTTTACTTTTTTTTCAGCTCCGAGCTGCCCCCACGATTCCACCATCCCTGAAATGGTGGAAGCGTAGGGATTGTTCCGCATCCACCGGACTGGTGTGCATGGAGTACTTAAATGAGAAAAGCGGCACACCCATTTTTTCAGTCGGAATCGTATGCCATAAAATCCGCCAGCAATATGACTTCCTTGCGCATTTAGCGCAAGGAGTCGTATTGCTGGGGAGTCATATTTTGAACTGGATTCAGAGTATCGCATCCGTGTGAAAATCACACAGATGCGATACTCTGAATCCGGTCTGAAATATGACTCCCCTGCAATCAACATGGTTTAGCCCAGGAGTAACTAATTTCAAGCACTTACTTAAGTCTGGATCCAGCCCAATATGCCAATTGTGCTTATTTATGCTGGAGCAACTGCAAAGTGCTCTGTACAATGGTATATAAATGGGCTATGCTTCCTCTCCACCGAGGTGGATGGGGGGATGCATAAAAATTTTACAGTGTGATTACCCACTTATAAGCAGACCGGTAATCAGTATGTGTGACTTAAGACTTGTGGCAGGGTAAGTCACACAATATCTACACGAGAGTGCTCACAACATTTAGAACAAAACACTTTGTTTATTTTTGTGTTTGCCTGTTGTGTTTTGTTTTTTTTTGCTATTTTTTTTTCAGGGTTCAGAAGAGAGCATGTTGTACAAGTATTACAGTATAATATTACATTTCAATATATGACACTGGGCACCCTGACTGTCTTTAGTTTTTAAAGTCCAGGGATTTTCATTACACATTATTGATAGGTGGATCTAATTTAAGAGCTCATATTTTATACCAACCAACCCTAGGAAAATATTTGTGAATATTGGTCTTAAAAGGAATTGGTAACATATTAATGTAGGTTTCCCATAGTTTGAAACATTTTCTGTGCATTGTTCTATGTAACGACGCCTCAAGCCTCTCCTTGCGAAAGACAAAGTATAGTTTGTTATATTTGGTAGATATATTTGTATTCACATGTGTAGAATACACTTTAGTGCCAACGCTGATAATATCAAGAGAATCGGTCTACTTTCTGTAGTACATTTAATAGCAGGATCCACCATATCCAGAATGGCCCACTTTGGATTCAGTGGTATATAGTTAAGCAGATAGGGCCAGATGCAGACCTAAGTGCACTTTAAGTATGATCTCATAGCGCATTTACGCGATCATAAGTACTATGCGCTTCTCCGGGCACTCCTCTCGATCGCTTGTAATTTAGCTGTTTTACGCCTACCAAACCCTGACGGTCATAACTGTCTAACCCAGCCCATATAGTGTACATTGTGTATTTACGGCTAGCGTAGGTTTGACATGCCCCTTCGTACGTAGTTATGAAATAGTTTTGACCAACCAGAGTTACGATGCGTAACATCTGCTGAACGTACAAACAGTCAAAGTTACACAAGCAGTCGTACTTAGTTGTGGATCTGGCCTATAATCTGTGATGTATATCTGAACTTGACTCCAGAAGGTTTTAATTCTAGGACACTCCCACATGCACTGGACAAAAGATGGGCCTGGTTGGTTACATTTAAGGCAAAGATCAGTGTCGGTTATACCAGCAATATGACATCTATTTGGGAAAAGTAGCCTCCATAAGAGATGTTGTAAAACATTTCTCTATATGCGGTCGCCTTAAGCGAGGGACCATATTCACAGATCCGTGTGTTTAAATACGCAATTATATGCACGCACGTACAAAGGCAACACCATGACACTCCCCTCACACTGCCTCCATATGGCAACCTTAACTCTACGTGTGCATTTACATGCGTATATTAATTCCGTACATGCGTATCTAACTAACCGCGCCCTCAAAAGATGATTTAAATGCCTCCCCCCACCCACTTTCACGCAACTTTGTCCGGATGGATTTGAACCACGCCCCTCCGCACGTTTGTCTCCAAGTGCGATTCACACGTATGTGCCTAATGGACTTCCATGCGTAAATACTTTAGTACTTGCGTAAATAAAGTTACTCTGCATGTGCAGTTACTCCCATCCTAAAAATACGCACGTAACTCCACGCAAAAACGTGATTCCGGCCTAAGATCTCTTGCCACCTAACAGAATTATTGTGGGACTATAGTGAGTCCATTGCTGCTTTGAGCATATTGTAGTGGAAAGAAATGTCTTCTGGGTTCTGGTGGATTTCAATGTCCTATCTAGATCATTACATTCAGTCTTCTGATGAGAAACCATTTGCTACATGTGTGGCATAATGAGTGGCTTGACATGGTATAATTTTCTCATACAATTGACCAAGGTAAAACTTGTTGTCTATAAGAGTCTATCAGAAACTTTAGATTGTTAAGTTCTTTGTCCCTCCATGTGGTCAAGGGATTTAGCGCCCCACCATGTTAAAACGCCAGAATTCCTACAAATGCCAGAAAAAGTGTTTTATGGCTTTGGAGTCCCATTTTAGAGTGTACCCTGTGCCATGTTTTCCATGGGGTCATCATAAGTGGGTTATCATCCATGTCATGTGGTATATCTACTCTCCACGTGTGCAAAAAATTCAGCAGAGTTATGGGTGTCAAAAAGATTGTTCTATTGGGGTGTTTTTTATATAATGCTGCGTCATGTCATGAATCCCTTATATACCGTAATTGAATAGCTTGTCTATATAATCTCAAAGTTAATGCCACCCTCTGCATGACTCAATTGTAATATTAATGCCAGATAAACATACGAAATACCTTACATATATGTTTATCATCTGCGAGGGACAGTCTTTTCCTTTCTAATGCATAATTTATTCCTGAAGCAGAGATTTATTAAATACATCAAATCCATGTGGCACGCCCAGCCTGTGGCAACCCATCACAGTTTGCTGGGTATACCCTAATCTATGCTGTTGGAGAATGCTGGGAATTGTAGTTTCACTTACATGCTGTAGCATGTGCTGGTTCCTAATCGCTATCTTCTTTCCAGCCCTGCTAAAAGCATAATTTGTGAGATGTGATCCATTTCTATCTATGTTAGTAGAAATAATTTACATGCATTAGGCCAAGACACAACCAGTCCAAATGCAAATTGTACCATCAGATCAGGGGCAAAACTACCAGCAGTGCTGCCAATGCTATGCCTTAAGGCGTACAGTAACTGGTACAATGAAGGTCTGGTGAGATGACATCATCATCTTGCAAGACTACTTTCACAATGGGAATAGGGCGATAAATCCTTGTTTCAACATTGGAAATTCAGATTTAGGAATAGCTTATAACAAACCTGATCCCAAAGGTTGCAATTGTGCAAAAATTGTGTTGAGTAGGAATGGCACCTGATTGTGTGATTGACAAGGCAAAATGGTACTTGCGGAGATGAGAAATGATTTCCCTTTTATTTTTAGGAGGTGTTGGGCCATGAGAGGGCAGGGTCAGAAAAGCCAGTCTTTCCATTGCACATAGTGAATATTGACCTTTGCTTCATGTGCTACAGGGAAAACTGCCATTTGTACACACACATTTAAAAGAGCACAGAAATGATTTACTCAAACAATTGCAAACAGTATTCACACAAAATGGAAGTTGCTCAATCAATTTATAGCATAGGCGGCCCAAGGCATAGGCCGTATAGGCGGCCGCCTATGGCCCCGCGGGTCCCGGGCTTTTAAATTTTTACTTGGGGAAAAAAAAATTTTTACTTTTATTTTTTTTTTTTTTTTTTTTTTTTTTTTTTTTACAAATGATTAAAAAGTGTTTTGTTTTTTTAATTAAACTGCCATGCTTATGTATTCCAGCGATCTCCCTATACATACTGGAATACTTACCGATAACGCCAGCCTGAGATGGTGTTATTTTTACGCCAGGAGCGGAGAATAAAACTCTGATCCAGCATTTTGTAAATATTGTGATCCCCTGGCCCGCTGAGATAGTCAAAATTTACATGGATTGCCATGGAAATTGCAGTTTTCCATGCCGATCCATGGTTTGTAAATATTAAAAACTTCATTTTTCTGATGAGAGAAGATTTATCGTGGGGAGACATTCTGTAGTTAACGCCCAGAAAGTGATAGCAGTTATGCAACAAGTGGGGCCCTTATATAGAGTTTCTCCCGGCAGAGCAAAGATCACACATATTAAAGTTATTTGAATCAACAGAATAGTATATGTATAGACAAGGGATTTTTCGACCTTTAACATATCATCTTCAGTGTTGCTTCATGCTGTTTGTGGATCCTCAAACCTCATGCCTGTTTTGGTGTGAAGCAGACAGCTTTGACAGACCAGACAGACCAGATATCGTTTAGTTGATTGTTTATAGTTTATTTTTATCTATCTTGGATACATGTCCTCTTCATTATTCTATCTCATATCTAGATATATAGATGCCTAGGAATCCGACATTTGTATTCTATTACAATATTGTCATTTGATTGTTACAACATTATTTTTGTAGCTTATTGTTTTTTTGTCACTTGTAATCTATGGACAAATGTGAAAAAACGCAATAAAAAACAAAATGTATTTTTATGTGATAGTGCCAGTTTTCACTTCATGAAAATGAAATTTGGAAATAGAGCCCACAGACAAACTGTCAATCAAGGCCTTACTGTATTTCTTCCACCTCCATACTCTCTAACCTTGTGCCTTCAACACCCACTATCTTTCATGCCCATTTATCTCTCTAACACCTACTCCTCTCTTTGTTTCTCTCCAAACTATGGGCCAGATCCTAAGCTAAGGACGCTAGCGTATTTACACTAGCCGATGGTGTATTTTCACCCATTTGTATTTACTGCGCATGCGCGTGGCAGATGTTACGCTACATAAATATATATATATATGTTTTTATTTGAAAGCTAACTTACCTCAGGAGGCACCCCTTAAAGCTTCCAAAATAGCTGCTGTGGATCAACTGTAGCAAATGCAAACAGGTGTATGAAAGGCAGGGGTAATCTGCTAGCAACAGAAACACAGAAATTACAAACGGTAATAGCAATGTTTATTTATTTATTATTGGGTTTTGTTTTTTATGTATAGTTACAGACCCTCCAACATGACCCATTCCATTAGGTACAAATTAATCCGCTCCTGAGCTTCCAACTGTCACTCACCTGGCTTAAATGAATTAACTGTTATTTTAAAAACTATTTGTTCTTCAACAAAGGTGGTTACCATAGTAACTGACAGTTGGAATCTGAGAAGCGGAGTATTTTGTACCTAATGGAATGGGTCATGTTGGAGGGTATGTAGTTATAGCATAAACTAATGCAATGAATAATCTCACACATTATACTGTAATTACACTCTCATACACATACACATGAATACTCACACAATAGGACCTATCTTTGTCACACACACACACCGGGTAATAGCACATTCATGTTTTACACACACGCGCAACCTGTTTAAACCTTTTACTTTTGCATGGCTAGATCCTCTACTCAGCATCCCCATAGCATAAAGTAAAATGTTTCTACAACTTAAAGCCTGATATGATATGATGACATACTAACGTTCCCTGACTGAGAATCACTGGAGTATAGGCACATACATAACATGCTGAGTTATAATTATCTCCTAGGCAACAAATGTAAACATCTTGTTTATTTTACAACTTAAAAAAAAACTTTATAACAATGTGGCTTTTGTCGCTAAGTTCATCCTTTTAACAGGAATAAGATTAGATTTTTTTTTCCAACAGGAAGCTTTTCATTAGCTTATCAGGCTTGTAAATGTTTATTATAACTAATACAGTGCAGTTGTCAGAAATCCTTTGAATCTAATGTTCATGAAGGCTGTAAAGCAACACACCAGTATATTGTTTATGTCTTAACTTACAAAGTAACATGATTTATCAGTATTACTTTATTTTGGGGCATTTTATGTTAAAACATTCTTTATGTATACATATATGAAAATTCCAACAATGTAAACTACACCTTTTATACAATTCACTTAGACAAATATAAAAGGATAGATTACTGGAATTATTGATGATAAATCAGTAGATAAAATAATTTCATAATAATAATAAGAGAAACAAGTTGACAAAAGGCATAAAAGATTGACACCCAACGAAAGGGTGTTCCTTCCTTATACAAGTATACTAATGCAATATGTTTCAGTGTATTGAGTGACTACATCAATGTTGACTTTGCTCTCTGTTTAGACTCCTTTACCTTCTGTATTCTAGTCAATATGCATAAAACCAAAATAGACATGTTATTTACCTGTAATAAATAAACCAATAATGGTATGTTCTTACTGAAAACATCTGTCAGGGCAGGTTTCCTATATATATTCCCCCCCAAAAAATATGACTATACTTTATATATGTGGTACCAATATATAGGGCAGCGATTGTCTAAACGAACATCTACTAGAGACGGGTAAATATACTCTCAATGGGCCAGATCCCGACCTAAGTTCCTTTTCCGTTCGATCGCATAACATATTTACGCAATCGTAAGTACTATGCACTCCGCCGGGCACTCCCCTCGCTTGTACGCAGTTTACTCCTTTTACATTTACCAAACCCTACCTCAACTTTTCCAAGCATAAGTACAGACGTAGGTAATGGATTGATGTATGTAACGGCCTAACCCGGCCCATACCATACAATTTAAATGCCTCCCTCCTCCTAAAAAGCGTATTTCTGGGAGTCGTACAGTTGACCTGCCCCTTTGTTTGTATTTAAGCTGAAGCTACGTATGGTCAGAGTTATGTTGCTTAACATCTGCCACGTGCATGCACAGTAAATACAAAAAGGCGATTTTACGACAGCGGCTAATGTAAATATGAACTCGTACGTAGCTCTGGATCTGGCCCAATGGGATCAACAGCCATACCTTTTGTATTTTTGAATTGTGAAAGAAAAACCAAAGAACATTATGGCAACACAAACTAACAATGGGATAACATGCAAATTAATACACT
>WWET01000397.1:233847-252815 GCA_011038615.1 Limnodynastes dumerilii
ATATATATATATAAATACAAACACACACACACACATTACACCAACCTGGCACGTTAAACTTGCACTCAGGCTTCCCTACCAATTTCACCTTCTCTCTCTACACAAAACTCAATTTACGGAATGATTTGGTGCTGTGTAATGCTGTTTGGAAATATTACTTGCCACTGCCTTCCACTGAATGGATTACATTCCTGATCGGTGACATAACTCCCTCTAGGGCACACAGTGTGTGCGTGTATGTGAGCAAATCTATACAAACACAGAGTCAGTCACAACCCTGCTCACGGCATACGCAGACACACCCTTTAAATCTGGGATCATCGCTTATCGAAGCCTGAAATGATGCGGCTAGTAACAGGAATGTGACAGAGCGAAAGAAACAAGTGTCCGCTACTTAGTAACTTTAGTAGATCAAAACAGTTTGATCAGTCAAGATCAGACAAGATTACTTTAAAAACAGAGTTGTTTGCTGGATCTAGCAAACAAATATAAATATATCATCCTTGGTCACCTATGTAAAAATTTAAATAGACTAAAAGAATAATGCAACCAATATTAATCAATTATATTAAAAATGCTTTCACATTCAATATGGTGTTTATGATGGATTTTTAAAGTGCATCTGCCACCAACACACAGTGTAGGCAGCCATTTCGTGGACTACAGCTAAAATTCAATAGAAACCAATGCATGGATAAGCTGAAATTTGATGAATGTTAGTGCAGTCTACAAAATGGCTGCTTCCAATGTGGTCATGTGACAGCATGTTTTGCAACATCCTACTAAAATAATGTTACATACGAGCAGTTTTCTTTCAACCATAAGCCTCCCTGGTTAATCTCACCCTCTAGAATATTATAATAAAGCTACAATTTATTTTTGCTCTATTCCACAGCAGCATTTTGTAAACCATTAATATTTACCAATACAATACATCAATTTAAGATCACCTTATTAAACAGTTTCTCTCCATAACAAACTCTCCTGTATATTTTTTCCAGTAAATCTTTCTACTTTGCCTCTTCAATAGTAAAAGGCACCTTGGTACATACATGGAAGTGAAGTTTTATGCTCACCTGGCATAGCCAAACCTGCATTTGTAAAGTCATAAAGCAAAAACCACATTCCCACCCAAAAAAATTACAAAACCAGTCCATATCACAAGTTATTGTACATCTGTAAAGTCTTCTCCAGTTCTTGGCTCACCCTTCGATAAAAGAGAATTTGTTCTTTTAAATAATGCTGGACGGCATGCTTAAAATCCAGCAGCCTCCTCTGGTGAAAGTGGTTAATCTCTGCTTGCAAAGCAAAACCCACAACACGACACCTCTTCCTGATTCCATCTGCTTCATCTTGCTCCATCTTCCCTTCATCACTCATTCGCTGACTGTCCTTTACCTTAGCAAAAGCTCCTGAAGGAGATATTCAAAAAAGTAACAAAAAGTGATATAAGAGTAGATCATTGTACTTTACAGATACAGTCCCTTTATCTGTATGTAAAGGTTAACTGCAAGTTCTGCTAAACTTATCAATGCCTTGACAACTTGCTCATTTTCAAATCTCACAGGCCAGAAAGAACAGTGCTGCATTAAGATTACCTGCATAGATACCACTGAATGAATGGATCACATTATGATCTGGATGAATGGATCATGTTAATGAACTGATATCTGGCTTTAACACGTCTCACTCTCACACTTCTCAAGTACTGAATTTAAAAGCAAAGCCAGCTGTTGACAATGTCCCTGCCAATTATCATATGCATACTTTGCAGGGACAAATTAAGCAATCAGGAGTATCGGGAGACTGGGATGTAACCTGTTCTGTTCCAGATGCCTGATTAGCAAAGCTCTAGAGATTTAATATGAACTTTGTGTGCTCTAGCTAACTTTAGATTTACATTTTTATGTGGGGTTAGCGATAATACCCAATGACTGCACTATAGTAGGTCTGAAGATACTATATACATAGACATATATTCATAAATAGATACAATAAAATGAAGCAAAATGCATAAATAAAAACATAGATCAGCACATACCTTTTTGGAGATGAATGATGTCTGGAAAGTTAGACAGCAATCCTTGGTACAGGGACAATGTATCAAGAAATTGAAACTGGTCATTCTTGGGCTGCTCAGCAAACATCTCCCCTACTATTTCATAGGTGCGTCCAGTATGTGAGATAGCTCCAACCAATGGCTCTGAACCATAGGGTGGATCTAGTTAGAAAGAGTGACTTAGACCTTGTAAGGCACCTCCAAGTTTCTGAAACTCCTTACGAAAGCCTCCCAAGTGTTTACGTGCTAATTCAGATACAACACTGCTCAACTGGAGGACACTTTCATCCATTTTTTTTGCAAAGGCTTTAAAGGCATCCACACGTTCTTCCACATCCTGAAGGTCCTGATGTTCAGTTGGAATTTGCAACGTCAGCAAAAAGCTTGCACCCACCATTTCATCTTTCTCTGTACGTCTTTTGCCTGCTTTCCATTGCTTTTCATCCCGACAAGTCAAGAAATGTTCAAAACCATCAAACTCCGAAAGAACAGGGTGACTGGTCATGTGATCCATCCACAGGACCAACCGACGTTTACGCTTCTGGATGAAGTCTTCCTCAAAGCGTCCTGTGGCCTGTTTCTCTGGCAAGTGAGGAACAGAAATGATCGTAAACTTGTGCAGGAGGCGGTTATACAACCAATCAAAGTGCTTGTATCGCCGGTAAACGGGAGAGTTGGTATGGCCTGGAGTCAGCCTATGGGATGAAAACAAAATAATAGTATTGTGAGTCTGAAGAACATCAGTGTTTAGAATCACTAGTGAATATGCGCATTTCAATAAATGCAAGTAACACAGTGACCTAGAACCCTAATTAACAAAAAACTGAAATAAACACAATGCATAAACTACAGACCACTGAACATGCACAAGCTCTGCAGTACCAGGACAGTACAGCACAATAAGGACTGTCTTAAGACTTTATGTACAATCCATATTTCTGCACCTCCCCCATTTTATGTTTGCCAGTGCAAAGATGTTAAGCTATGGTTTGCCTACTGTAACTACTGTATGGGCCTCCCCTTGCCCATGCTGTATTTAAGATGCAGCGGGGATTCAGCATCAACACTCTGATAGCACAGAAACATAGAAAGTGACGGCAGATAAGAGCCACATGGCCCATCCAGTCTGCCCATTTGTTAATTTAAAACTAAACTGACCCTAGACCATATTTACTCTCCATTTAGTTTATGTATGTATGTAGGATATTCTTATATTTATCTCAAGCATGTTTAAACTGTTCTACTGTGTTAGCCTCAACCACCTGAGATGGAGGTTACTCCACTTATCTATCACCCTTTCAGTGAAGTAATTATTCCACACATTTCCTCTGAATCTACCACCCTCCAGTTTATATTCATGCCCTCGTGTTCTATTACACCTCTTCCTTTGAAAAATGCCCCCTCCTCTAGCCGGTCACAACCCTTCATATATTTAAAAGCTGCTATCATATCCCCCCCTCTCCCTTTTCTGCTCCAAGCTATACACGTTTAGTTCCTCTAGCCTTTCTTGGAATGGCTAGAGGAACTAAACATGTATAGCAGCGTCAGCAAATGTCTGAATCCGGTTCTATGCTATTAACAAAAAACTTCTGTCTGCACAAAAGAAGTTGTGTCTTCTCACCTGTAAGAGATATAACTCTTTATTCCTTTGAACTTAGTTTGTTTTGTGGGTTCCTCCACAGAGCAACTGAAACAGTTTGGATTAGGTTTCCATTGCGGTCCCATGGGTCCCATCTCAATGACATGGTTTTCAAGTACTCTGCCTAGTTGGGGGACATCTCCAAGTATGAAAGCTTCAACACCTGACCTTACAAAGCTGGAAAATCTATTTAAATTCCTCCCCACCACACTGCCCCTTTTCCCACTAGCCACACTATCCTGACGTTCCAGTTGTGGCCGTGGTCGGTGAGCATATTCAGGTCTGGGGTTATAGTGGTGCTGTGGCTGATTGTGTGGAATGCCATTTGACCCACTGGGTTCTTCTGCCACTGATTGTCCATCATCCCAGTCATCCCAATCATCATCATCCTCTTCATCATCATCGTAACTGCCATGATGAGTGGTATCTGTGTAACCAGTATGTTGTGTTGGACAGTCCACTTGGACTGAACCAGAGCGTGGTGGATGAAGTATCTCCACATATGATGCTGGAAAGAGCCCTGTCTGACCACGGCTGTTTGTTCCCTGAAGCCATCCATCTAGAGAAACATCACTGAAAAGACGCAGTTCCTCATTCTCTCGGATATCTATCTCTTCCTTGTTTTCTCCCTGGAAGTTATACAGGGCCCGAGCTTTCAATGCCATGGTGAGAAAGATATAAGAAATATACTGCAACAAGAAAAGAAAATAAATTAGTTGCTTATTCTAGTGACTTGGAGGTTAGAATAAAACTTTTGAAATTAATGTTTCTGATTGTCATCTATATAGAAAATCGAACAAAATGTATACCCTCCCGTAACACTGATACTAACAAATATATCTGCCTGTCCAACCTACTCCCAGTAAAATCAGGAACAAATGTATCATTGATGCAGGCCAACAGCCTGGATATTTAGAAATGGTATGGAAATTAAAGTGTAACCAAATGTAACTTAAATATTCACTGATTAGCACCATCACTTTCATATTTGCGATCCAAGCAACTTCCACTCTCACATATGCCTTGATAGCCACCCCCAAGGATTATGGGATTTTATTATACATAATAACAAATCTTGAACAACAGGTCGGCACTGCAACTAAAATATCACACAGGGCACCTTGATTTCACACTGCTGAGTTCTCCCATCAACCATTATTTTTTCAATATCCTGATGAGAGTAAGAGTAAACGGAAGCGGATACGTCCTCCTAGATATACAACATAGATTGAGGGGAGATAGCGAGAGGGTGTTGGCTGCATAGTGGAGGTAGTCTGTATAACTACTCCAGTCTTACAGTCAGATCACAGAGTGATTCATTTGTCCTGGCTATATAACTGTCTGTGCTTTCTTTGGTCAGATGTAATCTAGAACCATACCATAATTCTTTCTTGCATGCACCATAGCAGCTTACCATTCATAGGACCTCATATTACTTTCACTCTTGATAATTTAAACAATACATTTCATCATTTAGTCACTTAAATATAATATCCTAGCATTATGCATCACACAAAAAATAAATAAATATGTCAATGACCTTAGACCTTTGTTTCCTAAGTTAACAATCAGTGGAAAATGGTTGGCCTGCTGCTACAGCAGAAATGACAGCAAAAACAAATAAATACTAGACACACAGCAGCATTCTGAGTACCTGCACAGTAAACCTATAATGACCACATCCTCCCCATGACACAATATAAAAAAGGCAGCAAACAATCTTATTTAGATTTCAATTCAGTATTCCTCTCTCAGTATCTAAAGTTTATAAGATAATTCATACCAATTATTTTATAAAGACAGGTAAAGAAAGAGTCACTCCTAAGTCTTGTCATATGGTGAAAAAAGTGCTTTCCCGGCGAATAGATCTTCAATTAAGTGCTTTACTCGCCTATTAGGAGAAAGCATTGACAAATTTACGGAACACCCGCTGTGCAACTCTAGCCTTTCAGCACCACAACGCCTTGCTCTGATCAACCTTAGCAAGCCAATAGGCTGGCTGCAGTCTCTCCAGCAGAGATTATCGCCCCCAGCCTCTGCTGTGTATGGTGTCGATATCTGGACCTTTCCAGAGGGGAAAATCGTCCCGTTTATCGGCAGCCACGCGCTGGGAGCGATAATCGCTCTAGTGTGTGACTTCTTTCTCTTCTCTACCGTGCCGATATCGGGACCTTTCCCCAGGGGAAAATCGTCCCGTTTATCGGCAGCCACGCGCTGGGAGCGATAATCTCTCTAGTGTGTGTCTTCTTTCTCTACCTGCTATATATATATATATATATATATATATATATATATATGTTTCAATATTCCCCTTAGCAGCATAATAATATAAATCAATGATTACATTTTGTTAGTAGGACTATTGTGACAATTGCCGTTCAACTAAACCACATTTCAACATCTTCCGGATTAAGGGTTTAAAAGATTAACCACCTACACATGGACACCTGATTTACAGATACTAATGACTGCACTACAATTTCTGTTCTAATTCATGCCACATGCTTGACTAGGCAAGCCCATACTGGCAATACAAAGAGAAGCTTTCCCAGTTTTGCAATAAAAGAAAAAAACATTTTTTTTTTTATAAAACTTAATTCAGAACTATCGCTTTCGTAAAATTCAGACACCAGAACATCTGGAATGAGAACATGAGATGGAATAAATTCCTGTGATTCTTTCCTTGTATTTGGCACCTAAAGAGGTAAGCGTAATGTGACATTTATGTATTGAGAAAACAAATCAATGTGCCAGTTTTCTGATAGCAATAATGTGCACTTTATTATGCAGGTGAACTTCTTAATATAATAATACTGCAGCAACTGGCTTTTAGATTATATATAAACAGCTATTGTCTCTAGCTTTCTGTTTTGTAAATAGACCATAAAGACATCAAGAAAAATTTAGAAAAATTAAGAAAATGTAGCGGTGAATAAGGTGTAAAATTAGATTTCACACCTTATCATACATGCAAATGAAAGCGTATTATAGCCATGCTCCTTCATGGAACAAGCCATGCCCCCTTCACAGACAGATGTACCGATTTTCTATTAAAAACCTTAAATAGTGTTTAACTTGGGTGATAAATGAGTTAGCTAGCATAGAATTGCTTAGTTTGTATGTGAAACAATAATACTTTCTCTTCCCTTGTTTTCAGTAAACATTTAATAGCCTTGTTAGCCTTGTCTTACAGGAGAGGAACCATGCCACTAAAATGACTATTGTGACCGCATTTTACCTTTGGAAGCCTCCAAAGGTTGAACAATATTATCAGATAATTAATATATAGATAGCTAAAACCTGAAACAATAGAAACAAATGTGTTGTCATCACAGACATGGAGATTAGTATAAATTCCTACAGGAAATCCATTTCAAACTAAATATTTAGATAAAGTCTTCGGAAACATCCAACTAGATTTCTCACAGGACAAGATAACTGGTGTTGCAATTTATATTACAGATACAAACACCCTTCCCCTCCCTGGAACGGATCCAGGCAGCTTTCAAAGAGTCTAATCATTCATTTTTTTTCATCTTTCATTTTGGTCTTATCCAGCAGGTAAATTGTACCCAGCTCATGTATGTTCTCATTTCAGAAAATCCTATCACAGAAGGTTTCATTTGGGGCCTAGGAATGAAGCACACGGGGGGAGGGGGAGACATGTTTTGGGAAAAAAAAAAAAAGAGTTTGATGGGGAACTTCATCTTTTAATTACAGTGCAAAGTTATTCAATGTATGTGCAAAAGAAGTCAATATTATAATGCATCTCGCATTGCAACATGGTCTGTCCAGCACATGTACACCTAAGTCCCCATCAGGCTTTTACAGTGGAATACATTTTTAACAATTGTGGCAACATGGAAATGGTTCCAGGTGTAGCGTTGCAAAGGTGGCTGCTGCCTTGTGGTGTTAATGAAATATGTATTTTACCTGTGTATTACATGCAATGCATGCAGCTGATGTACCTTCTGATTGAGTCAGCCCTGTCCTTTGTAGTGTTGCTATTTCAGTAGTTACTTGTATTGTGATGCACAGTGATGACGATCTCTTTTTCTTCATTGTAACTACCATACAAAGGTAGGCTTCTGACTTTTGCATGTACAGATTACCAGGGATCATTGGACAGGTGAGTCACTATGGGTTTTTTTTAATAGAATTGCAAACAAAATTTTGCAATCCTTTTGGAGAACATACAGTGCATAACAAAGATTGCTAAGAATGATAGGGACAGCAGGGTAATGAGCCACAAAGGCCAGCACTGGAGAATCACTGGCTTTACTTATATCAGAAAGGAAAAGAAATATGAAGAGCACAGCTCCTGAAATTCTATATAGCCATGTTTGCTCCCAACTCTAAAATATTTATTGAAGCACCATTCTTTTTAGGTCTGTAGTGCTCTGTTTCTATAGAAAACATTTAAAGTAAGAGCAGGGAGGTATTTCTCTAAACCAGTGGTTATCTAGTACCACTGCTGGTATTTGGACCATTGTCAGGTGGTACTTAGGGCAACTGGTCAGGGTTGTGATGGAAGTATGATACCAAATGGACAGGGGTATAATTTATAAAAAAAATTGATATCTTATGGGCTAAATAGCATATGTAAAAAATGCACCTTAAAATCACTGCAAAAATATGTAAACAAAAACCCTGAAAATACATATATGGGTCATGGGTATTGTGTATACATGATATGCAAAGGTACTTGACATGATTCCATAGTGGGCAAGTGGTACTTGGATTTTATAGTGGGTAACTGGTACTCTCCAACAAAAAGGTTGAAAACCCAAACTCTAAACAATATTTCAATTCTTAATAAAATGCTTTCTACTATTCAATAAAATATTTCAGTTAAGTATTAAGGTTTAATGATTGCAACATTTTCAGCCATAGTCACAGAGGTACAAAACTGGCACTTTTTTGTTATGGTTATAAGGGTACCAAAAACAATTCATGACAACAACATGGTTATTCTGTTTTTGTATCCAAATGATAATGGAAGTTATATCTAAAAATATCTAAATATTATATTATTAAATAACAAAATTGCTTGGCCCACTGTGTATAATGAAAGTATATAACTGGACCTACAACAATATTCTTAGGATTCAAAAGTAAGATGTTAATTCTCAGTGTTAAATGCAATGTAAGATGTGTGAATGCACTTACACTCTCTGATGACATTTCACAGACCTTATTTTTGTCAAGTTGTCAGACTATCCCTCCTAACATGGTAACCAGCTGCAGTAGATTGGAATGTATATACATTCTAGTTTCATGTATATTATTTGGATTTTCTTATGTATATAAACTACATGATCGAGTCACTCACTCATTAAAACAACAATATTACTACTAAGAATTTATCATCTATAAACTTTATATCAACAAAATAGAAATCTGGAAAATAATTTACATGTCACTATACTGTTTTGCAGCTGTAGCATGTCAATTATTAAATGAAAGACAATAGAAAAATGTAACAAGTTATTTATGTGGGAACAAAATTATATAATACAATTTCAAGAAACCCTCAAAAAACATGTACTGATGAAGTTCTAATGGACATTAAGGGGTACCTTACAATGCACTGGATCTGTAAAGTCCTGAAAAGCTCACAATTCAAACGAAGAACAGGCACAAGGAGCTTAACAAAAGAGGTGCAGAAGTAAAAACAAAAGAACAGTGGGCCCTATTTGTGAGATAGGGATGTTTATCTTAAGAGGGGGCTTTTTTTTTTAAGTGTCCTTCTTCCATTGCATATTGCAGGAATTCTATCTTTGGTGCTCCCTCCCACTCCTACTGCACACCTAAGCATTACACTTCTCTCCAGCTGTTGTTAACTTCTGGAACACTATCCCACAAGGCTAGCCCCAAACTCTGTCATGACCTTTATTTAAACATATTTCCTAGATCAGCCATGACTATGCTTAATGTATTTACATCTGTGAGCAGGTGTGGAACTACCATTGGTGCAACAGATGCATCGGCACCACAGCCCATACTGATACAAGGGCCCACAGCCATCATCACCACCCCGCCGAACCTACCCACAGGGTTACCTGGGATATCATCAAGACCAAAGCATAATTTTTGCACCTGAGCCCACAACTCGCTAGTTTCACCTCTGTCTGTGAGCAACAGATTATTATTGCAATAATACCTACGTTTTCCCAGGTGCATCTCTTGCTGTATGATCTAAACCAGCGGTTCTCAACCGTTTTTCCACAGAGTACCAGTTACCCAGTATGGAATTGGGTCAAGTTCCACTTAGCAGACCACAAAGACACACATATATTTCTATTTTTCATTGCATATTTTGCAGTGGCTTTAAAGTACATTTTTTGCATAATCCATTTGGCCCAATACATATGGTATCAATATCTAGAGAGCTAAATGGATTATGGTATTGAACCTGGATAAAGTACAAATAAGGCTGCTACTTGCTGACAAGCTTGCCCAGTTGCCCTGACTACCACCAGACAGTGGTCTTAGTACCACCAGGGGCCCAGGGGTTGAGATGCCCTGGGCTAAACTGTAAGAATCTCCAGTTACCTAAACACAAGCTGATCCTAAGCATTTAAGACTTGTTGCCAGATACATATTTGCCATTGGATGAGCTAGGAGTTAACCACATACATAGTGTTAATTTTTTTTTACTGGATTTAAGTTTCTAGAGAATAGGGTTTAGGTAACTTTGTTTAGGCCATTCTTGGGTAACTCACTAGCATGGTATTTGCACTTGCTGCTATTTGTTAGTTACCCATTATATTATATTGTTAATCAAATTATTCAGAAATGTATGTGCCTTCAGTAATTAAATGATCATTATGTTTAAATGAAACATTAACCAATAATAATCATAAAACCTGCTAATAGTTCATATTACTATCTGTCCTTAAGTCACTAGCTTTGCTAAATAATTATATATTGTAGAGAGAAACTCCATTAATATTATATGTAAGCATGTTTTATAGAATTACACCAGCACACTGCTCAGTGAATATGTTTCCATGGGCTAGTTACAAAAACAGGTATGACGTGAAATTCAACTCTAACACTGAGGCAGTGTTTATAAGACAGATCCTAATGCAAACAAAGCAAACAATACAGGAACTCACCCAAGTGTTATCCGCCTGGAGATTCAACAGTCTCTGTGCAATAATTTAGTAAAATTCCACAGAATTAAAGTGGATTTAAAGAATGGCTGTGCACAAGTTATTTTCACATTTCACATCCAATGTATAAAAGTGTGCAACCACCCATCATTGACCAAAAGAAGTTTAAAAACACAGAAACTTTAGGCTTTCCATCGATGACGATGCACAGGAAACAAGGAAAATGCTACTTTGCAGAATACAGAAAAAAAACATGTCAAACTTCCCCTGTGGTGGAAGGAGTCAGAACCTCAGGAATTCAGTCTCACTAAAAAAATCCTATTTCCGTTTGCAGTTAAAAAAAAAAAAGACAGAAAAGGGGACATCCATGTGCCACCAGGACGCGACATGCACCGGGTCACACGTCTTCAGAGAGCCACCATCACTGCTGGAGGGGTTTGTTCTTTCGGTCACACAGAAGAGGACTATGATACTGCGGTCTATGGGAAAGAGGATCTGGGATCCTGTGGGCACAAGAGAGAGGGTCTTGGATCCTACGAGCACAGATAAGGGTGTCTGAGATCCAGCGGGCACAGAGAATGGGATCTGGGATCCAGGATCTAACGGGCATAGAGAAAGGGGTCTGGGATCCAGCGGGCACAGAAAAGGGTTTTCTGTAAGTTGGGCAGTAAGAAAAAAAAGTCTACGTTTTCCGTGTAGTTTCCCAGCAGTGTGAGCGGTACGTGTTACCTTCACACAGGACGGAGGTGGACAGAGGGTGTGACAAGGCCAAGCCTGCACCCTGGGGGATGGGAGAGACCTTTTTAGGATCACAGACCTTTTAGGATCTTAGGGGACTCGCAGAAACCCCTCTGCTTCTTCTCCTCACCCCTGTGTTATGTAAAACTCCTCCTTTTGTTCATCCCTGCCTCCCAGAGGAGGTGCTAATAGCGTCCCATAGAGAACAGGACTACACAAGTGTTGTCTTCTCATCACACAAAATACTCATAAAAGTAACATGCCAGAGTTTACTGTAAACCGTCTTTCATCACTATGTATAAAGGATGTTTATTATTAGATGTGTGCTTTTATTTAATCGTAGAATTGATGCTTCATGCAGCAGACAAGTTTAATTTTCAAGCATCTCTCAGTCTTCATGCTGTAGTCTGTCATTTTAGATTCCCTTCATTGTTTTTTCCATGATGTCAGGCGTAATACACAGACACAACAAGGGCGTGAAGGTAAGAGCTGCAAGCAATAGGGAAAGCCAATACACTGCACGTTATACAGTTGTGTCGAGAATGTGGATTATGATGCCCACTGTGTCTACTCATCTCCAAAACTAGGATGGCCAATCTCTGGCTCAATATAACGAAATTTATTGTCATTTAATATTCTGATTTAAACATTCAATACAGTTGTGGTTCTAGTGTAAATACTTAAATTTACACTCTGTCCAAATAATTTTTTTACAGGTATTTTTTTTTTTATAAAGCATAGCCAAAAAAAAATTCCCAGCAATAATAAAATAATTTAAAACATAAAGTTTATGTATTTATTACTTCCACTGTGACTGCATACAGGCACTTGTGCCCTGCACACAGAACTCATACAGCATCTCCTGGGAACACTGTACATGTCTTAAAATCTATAACACAGGAAAATGGTAGGTGGTCAATCACCACACTTTGAACCATAGGGAACATATATAAGAAATGTTCTATGCTGAGCCTTTAAGCTGTGTCCACACTGCATTAAATTTCAGAAAATGAATATATTTTAACAACATTAACAATAACATAAGTGCCAATGCATGTATCCACACTGAGACATTTACAATCAAGATCTTTGATTTCCTTCTCCCATAACTGCAGGAAGAAGCAGCAGAATTGTTGACAGGACAGCATGCACAAAAATTATTTAAACAGATATAACAACATTTTTGATCAATACATTAGGAATTTTCCAAAAGTAAAATCAGCCAATACTATGCCATTGATAAGATGTTACAGCAAACAGTTGTTTATTGTGACTTGCATGATAATCGTTTTTTTTTTTTTTTTTTAAACCTGTAGTGTGTATTCAGCTTTACTGATTTGTTCATGAGACAATTATAAATTGATTAAATTTGTTTACATGGATAACACACTGTGATATATATTTGTATATTTTATTTATGCTCGATACACGCAAATCAATACATTGTATGAAAATACACGACAGATGGATACAATGATCATATGATCGATGGATACAATGATCATGTGTACATGTCAACATATGTACATGTCAAAATTGTATTGTATTGTATCGGACATGCTTCATGTTTGACTCAATGTATTTTGTTTTGAAATTGCTTTTTGGTATGATCATTTCATTGTAAAAAAAAAAAAAGAAAAAAAACATGTCACCATGGCTCTGGCAAGTATATGCAAATGAAAAACTTGTCATATCACAGCATTTTAAACACTAAAATTCTCCACTGCTTGCTTTGAAATTCCTTCCTTGCTCAGAGGTTTTGTATAATAGCTCTAGAACTTGGCATTCCTTCTTTCGATCCTGCATGGAACATACAAACACAGCCTTATCATAATCATATATGCGGAGTATTTGCACTCCCTCAATCTTGTCAATATTCAGGGTGGATTTCTTTAACTAGGGCTTTTCCTTTCCTTTATCCTCTCATTGTCTACTCTTCTACACCAAATGAACACAAAACTTATGTTTGAGTAAAGCATTAGTATATCCAGCATGTTTAGGTTTTCTGTGATTATCCAAAGGTTTTGCTGACATTTAGTCCTGTTGACAGCAATGGCTCCAACTTGGGAATAGCATACAGTACATGCAGGTAAAAGCAGGAGTCTGGGATCCACAGGCTGTGCAAATTATCTGAATGCAAATGAGAAACAGTATATTTTGGGTCACTATAATTGGGTTACAAACCTAGCCAGCATGGCAAAACCTATGCAACCAGAAAATAAGGAAGACCCATTTCCAAGTATCTAGTATCAAGCTAAAAAGAAAAAGATGGTGCAGCCATCTATTAAGATAAACTTAATAGAATGACTGTTAAATAAGCTGGAAACTTTAGGATTGGACTTAAAGATAGTTGCATGGATCCAATCTTGGTTACAGGATACACAACAGAGGGTTGTAGTAAATGGAATCTCTTCTGGGGATGGTGAGGTAACCAGTGGAGTACCTCAGTGTTCTGTACTTGGACCAGTGCTATTTAATATATCTTTATAGGTGAATTTGCCTGTTGTATTGAGGGGAAAATATGCCTTTTTGCAGATGACACCAAGATACGTAACCGGGTAGACACACCAGGTGGGGTACAGAAAACTAGGGATGATCTAGGTAGACTGGAGGAATGGTCAAGAGTGTGGCAACTGCAGTTTAATGCCAAAAAAAAATGCTAAATCATGCACTTGGGGCACAAAAACCCAAAGTCTCAATATATCCTTAATGGCATTACATTAGAATCTACCGAGGAGGAAAAGGATCTAGGAGTCATTATTTCCAGTAACTTGAAGGTAGCCAATCAATGTCTTCCCTCTGGTACATAGTGCCACCACTACCTTGTACTTTCCGCAGGCACCTTGTGCCGCTGCTACCTTGTACTTTCTACTGGCATATAGTGCCGCCATCATCTTATACCCTCCACTGGCACATAGTGCCTCCGCTACCCTGTACTTTCCACTAGTACATCATGCTGCTATTTGGTGTATTTCTCTCTAATACATGGTTGTCCTCAATATACTTACCCTTGCTCTTGGAACACTTCCTTCTAGTCACTGGGGTGTCATAGTGCTTTCTCACGTTCTGGTACTCCAGGTTGGCGACCTGTTACTGGGGTGCAGCAAAGTCCATCCCCACCATCAGGGGCCTTGGCGAATTCCACATGAGGGCATGAATATAAACTGGAGGGTGGTAGATTCAGAGGAAATGTGCGGAAAAATGACTTCACTGAAAGGGTGATAGATAAGTGGAATAGCCGCCCATCTGAGGTGGTTGAGGCTAACACAGTAGAACCGTTTAAACATGCTTTAAATAGGATATCCTAAATTGTAAACTGCCGTCACTTTCTATGTTTATGATAAAAATAATACAGAAATAAAGGTAAGGGCCCCTAGGGCATCTCTCTTTGGAATCTCTCTCCCTATATTTCACTGACTGTCCTGGGAATAAACAAGGGAGAGGGAGAGAGACAATAGGATACCCAGGGGTCCAGCACTCCAATTTATAAACAAAAAATGGAATACTTAGCATATTGTTTCCACTATTGGAGCTGTGGCACCTTTGAGCTGTTGTACTATGTTAGGTGTGCCCTACACTGTTTCGCCCTATGGTGGCGCCTATGGATATTTTCCTCTGTTATTTAGTTATTTACCTTTGGCATACCTCTGTTTGATACCTCCCTGCTCTGGCCTGTGGAACATATTTAGCTCAACAGCATCAGCCTGCTTTTCTACAGCCTATACAGTTTTTATATAGCCTGCATTCAACACGTTATATACCAGCCTGTATATGATTTGCTTGGAATTTTTTCACCTATAAACTATTTGCAACATCCATGACTATGGTTTTTTGTTTATAAATTGGAGTGCTGGACACCTGGGTATCCTATTGCCCTTTTCTCTATACATTTGCCTTTGACCCTTCACTAGTGACCCTTATCTACTACTGACTTTTGTGTGTGTGGCCCTTGTCACTCACAAGTGATTGTGTGTGTGTGTGTGTACACACACACACACACACTTATATATTAATTTTTTTCCCCTCTTCTGTAATAGCTCTCCTTTGGGACAGATGGCCACCTGCAACCCTCCTTCTTCTGTTTCTCTTTTCTTTTCCTATCTTTTCATCTCATTTTTGCTCATGTTAAAATTTCCACATACGTAAAATACCTCTAGGTGACTGGCAATATGAGTGAAACTAGTAGAATTCTATACACATTTGTGAGCTCTTAAGTCTAACATAAAGCAAATTGTGTGTATTTCTGCTTAAATAAGTACTGCTGGTCTTATTGTATTGGATACTTGTATCTTTCTGTACTGTCATTGCCTGGATGATAAATAAAACATAAAAAATAAAAATAAAACAATACAGAAATAATATGTAGTGTATATATCTATCTATAAGAAAAAAAATCAGATTATTTATTTTCACAAGTGCTAGACTGCATTGCCAGACCGTGTATTTTACTGTATTTTAAATAAAGACTAATATCACTTTTACATCGCCCCAAAAACCTGGGTTACGGGCAGGGCAAGCTGCAACAACCCGGTTCGAGGATCAGTGTGAAAGGGTTCGGGTGCCTCTACCTGGGTCTAATGCTTTGGGAATTGGACCCATGCTTTGGGAATTGGACCCAGGACAAAAGAACGGTTATTACCGCGTCCGACCCGGGTAGCACAGAAACTACTTGATTGATGTAATTTGTTTACTATTGCCCTGGCAACAAGTGTTGCCAGAGCAATAGTAAACAAATTACACAGTGTACTACTGCCAGGGTAGACCCGGGTCTCAGAATTTCCCAGGACGTTCCTACAATGTGAAACAGGGTCATCACCCTGGGATCATCTGGTGACACGGCAATATCCCGGGTTCACAGACCCGTGATATGGCCGGGGCAGCTATGTGAAAGGGGTATAAAAGATTAAACAGGGAAAGATGGGTAAAGAAAAACCTAATTAATCTCTGTGTGTCCTATTTATCACTGCTTGTCCAGTGAATATGCATCCAGGACTGGTTGATGAAGTGGTAAGAGTACCATGGCTGATTGTGCAAAACAGATATCAGTCTTTATATGTGGTAACCGAGAATCATGGTACCTGATCCAAACTTAAGTGTGATTTCTGCATGCACGCAGTTGCTAAAGTCTACATGCAAGAGGCTAGGTGGCTCCCGTGACACTCCCTTTCTGCATATGGATTGTAGCTGACCCACGGTAGTGCATAACCCAGCTCATATCTTACAATTGAAATGCCTCCTCCCATCCCATACTGCATATAATCTAAATTACAGAGCGCTGGGATGGAACGCTGAATGTATGAAAACCAGTCCTGTACTTTCAGAGTTTCGATGTGTAACATCTGGTCTCATACACAAAGCTTGCATAAGTCGGCTGTCATTGTTATTTCTGAATCCAGTCCTTAGTTACCACCAAACAACAGTAAGATCTTACAGTGAAAAAGGAGGAGAAAGGGAGACCATTAAATGTTTTCCAAAAGCAGTAATCATAGTGTGCAAGAGGATGTTTGATAAATCAAATCTAATTTACATATGTAGCATGTGGCTACTACACCAGTCCATTATGCACTTCTCATGAACACTATGTTGCCTGCCATTATGCACGTCAATGAAAACAATTGCATTTCCATATGGGGACAAAAATAACAAGAAGTAGGATATACATGGTTCAAAAACATGAACTAGTTCCAAAATGTAAAATGTTAAAACATAAAAGCACAAAAGAATAGCTTAAGCATATAATATTTTGCCTTTATACACCTCAGCAAAAATAACATAAATGAATATAAATGTTTACACATTGCAACAAACCCCTAGAAGGCACTAGAGTAGCACTTCATTGCTAACAGGACTTTTCAGGTAAAAGAGAATACAAAGAGAGTCACTAAATGGCTTTTAAAAAATATATTTGTTTTATTAAATCCAAAACAGAAATAAATGCTAATGAAACTGGCCACTTAGGAGGTTGGCAGCATGCTGTAGGATTTTACAGACATAGCGGAGAATAATTTTGCACCTGCAGAGTGCAGTTCTAATGGATTAGCTGGTGAACTAGTGAATATGGAAGGTATTCCCCTTCACATTCTTTCATAAAGGTTTGATTTCCCATAGTAATACAGAAGACTACAGGAAAGACTATACACAGGTTGCAAGCATGTATCTCCTCTATGGGACTGTTGGTGAAAATATTCCATTGGCACTGCCATGGTCTACCTTAGCAGACATCAGACAGAATGGTAAAGAGTGTGTGTGTGTGTGTGTGTGTGTGTGTGTGTGTGTGTGTACCCACTATTTAATGTAAAGCCATAAAATAATAAATAAGGAGTTAAATCAAACCGTGTGTGTGTGTGTGTGTGTGTGTGTGTGTATGTACACACTAATCAAACCATAGTCAATTCAGGCTTCAAGAAATCAAATGAAATCACAAATGGTCAGGACAGAAGCAATCGTTCATTATGGTTTGCTAGAGAAATGAACAGTTTTGTGAAATACATACAAATGCAGGACATTAATGTAAACTAATGCAATGTATAAACCATCATTTTCTGAACAGTTGGAATATACACCCCCTAATTTGTTGCAATAACTTAAAAAAATGTTTAATCTAAAAAAGAATACACCCCCTAATTGGTTGAAATCACTTAAAGGAATGTTTAATCGGAAAAATAAGTGCAAAGGTCTAATAATATTCCTATACATGTCTTTCTTTTGATTTCTCTTTTTCCCTGTTCATGCACATATTGGATGAATTTTTTGTCTACCGACTTACACTGCCAATATGTACCTATGTTCTCAATGTATAAATGTGTTATTGTTATGTAGATCGCAGAACATAAAATAATAAAAATAGTATTAAAAACGTTTTATAATTGACAGATGTAGTTTAATAGTTTTGCTATAATACTTAAGTGGTAACTGTTTAGGAATTGGTGCTTTTTATTTAAGGATATATATTTTAAGAGTTGCCGTATGCTCTCTTTAGAATAGTGCAGAAAACTAAATAGGTCTATTTTCTTTATAAATATAAATTATACATGAGACGTTTATATTTATATGCAATTAGACACATCAATGATGACATGCTTAAGAGAATTTAATGTTTTATGGCCAGAGATGACCAACTTAATGCTATTCACCATGGGAATGGTGTCTAAAGCTGGCCACACACTAGAGCGATTATCGTGCCGATTTAGCAATTACCGTGGATTGGCCGAATTATCGCTCTAGTGTGTAGTGCCGATAATTTACTGAAACGGCCGATAATCAAAAAAAAATGGCTGCCGTCAGATAATCTGATCGGGTGGTTTGCAATAAAAATTATCGTTTATCGCTAGCAAAATCGTGCAGTGTGTGGGCATTTCAGATAATCGTATGTCCTCTCTCCCTGTCTGGCTATACAGCGCTGTATAGCCAGACA
>WWET01000397.1:276569-297697 GCA_011038615.1 Limnodynastes dumerilii
TGAACAGTCCTAACTCTAATTTTAACTCTAAATAGAGCCCCAACTTTGGGTCACATATCCAATATCTTTCTCAAGAGCATACCTCACATGGAGAGTCTCCATTTTGGATATGTGGTTTAAAGTCTCTCTGAGATTGCAGCTGAGAGGGGGTGCGGTCTCAGAGTAGCTGTTTGGGAGACCTGGGAATCTCCATGTGAGGTATGCTCTTGGTTTAGAAAGATATTGGATATGTGACCCAAAGTTGGGGCTCTATTTAGAGTTAAGATTAGAGTTAGGACTGTTCAGCAGAGAAGCCTTGTAAGTGGCGAACAGCTTATCACGTATCTGCAGATATTTGTAACTAATTCTCTGATTTTTATTTTAAAGATAGAAGATCATGATTAGTAACTGAGTAATGGCTAGAGTGCCAGGCCATGTCTTGTTTTTTTGTACAAATTCCCTTTGCCTTGTACACCGGTCATATATATTACTTTATAAACTAATTTGTAGCTGCATCCATTTATAGATATATATTGAAGCGATCATTGCAACCCCCGGAGAGATGGCACCGAAACATCTGTTGGGTGTTACGCAACATAAAATGTTTATTATTTATAGGACTTGTGCAATTTAACCTGACTATTTAGACTTTTGGTGCTAATACAATTTTTTATTTAGCATATGCACATATATTAAATATATAAGATGCAATTAGAAAAAATGTACAAAAAATATGCAGACTCAGAGGCAGCATTGTATCCAATAACCATTTTGTACATGCAGCAAAAGCGAAGTGTGAACAGTAGAGAAATATGAGGAATAAGTTGGATAAAAGCTGCTCTACTCAATGCCCCTTGAGGGCCAAAAAAAACCTGCAGCTTTGCAAAAATGTTCTGGATAGCACAATCCCTCATAAATGATATTTCAGCATTTTGGAAAGCATTGAAGAAATATATACTGCTACTGGAGCTTAAATAAGTTCACAGAGTCAACCCTGTCTACTTACACTTTTTTCTAGTTTTAAGAGAAAAGATTATAAAAAAAAAATGCATTTCATGTTATGAGTGATTCAGTTATCCAAATATATATATTTTTTTAAGATGCCACATGAACAGTGTTTACCAATACAGTCTGTTGGGGATGTTTATACATGCTTCTGCAGCTGCGGGATTTCTTAGATATTTAATACACAGCTGTCACAAAACATAATAGGCCTTTATGGAAAGTGCTGTTATTTCTGAATAGTGGATTTTCATTTCTTACTGGTACAACAATTTCTCTGAATCCATCTGGGGGACACTGATCTATGGGTTGCTTGTAGGCCTCTGTGTCTCCAATTAGTGGCCTTCAGCTTAAATTAAAGCATATTTGAACTCAATTACTCTCTAATACCCCTTTTACATCGCCAAATACACAGGTTTTTGACTAAAAAGAGTCGGTGGTGGTGAGGAGAAATATCGATGGTGAGTGGAGTAGACGGCAGTGGGTCAGTGGAAAGAGTCGGTGGTGGTGAGGAATAGTATCAGTGGTGAGCTGAAGTTTGCTAGTGGAACGTGCTGGGAGAAGGTGTCGATGGCAGTGGCAGAAAGTATAACTTTGGAGTCGGAACCTTCCCTCCCTTACAGCCTGTCCCTACCCTAAACAGATAGTTTACTCACCAGTCCCTTGGTCCGGCGATATCAGCGGCGGAGGGATATCACAGTTTCCGAATGTGAATGGGTGAAGTATGCCGAACGGCATACTCACCCATTCTAAAAAAAAAATTGAAACTCTGCTTTATTCGAAATAGGGACATCTGAAAATGAACTTTCGGATGTCCCAATTTCGGATAGCAGAGTTTCTTAGCAGGGAGAGACAACGATCTGGATTTACCTTTAGGGCCATGTCGATTAATAGACATTTGCCATATAACACCAGTCCCCACAGTACATACACTAGTACTGAGCGCTCCCTACCCACCTCTTCTTAGCACTGCAAATCTGACATATTGGTAACCAGTGGGTACAGCAGCACGTACTCCTCTACACCATCTCCACTCTACCCCCATAAAAGATCAGTGCGCTAGCCTCTCATTTTCATTAAAATCATACAGTATGAGCTGGGTTTGGCAGTTACGTCCATCAGGACGATAAACGGTTGGAAATGTTAAGGTAGGGTTTGGTAGATGAAAATCATCAAAAGTACATCCGTCCGATGGGAGTGCCTGGGGTAGTGCATAGTACTTAGATAGCGTAAATACTCTACGCTAACAAACGTAACTTGAACGTAGGTCTGGATCTACCCCAAAATCTATATTTAACAATGTTTTCCTTTTTTTTATCTGGTAATCGCCAACAACAGCAAAAACAATATGTTCTAAAACAGAGCTATAATAGTTTCTAATAAAAAAAATTCTACTGAAAAAGTATTTCTACTGAACAAAATAATAAAAATAAAATTATAAAAATGAAAAACAAAAATTTTTTAAAACTATATATTAAATAAATAAAAATGAAAAAAAATAAAATAAAGATTAAAATATTATATATATATCTATTGCCACCAATAATAATTGTATATAAACTGTCCATATATATGCAGAAAATACAATAAATCATATGAAGATGTAAATATAAATATACAATCTTTCTACAGCACTATGCATAAATATTGAGACTACACATCACAGATCATATATCAAAGATGGCATATAAAATTATTGAAATAGCATTATCTAATAGGGGAGAAGAACATAGGACCTTAATAAAATCCACTTTCATTCCTTGGGGGAATAATCATTTGATATCATATCTCATATCAATATCTTGTTCCTCCAATGATGTTTGATTTTCTCTATGCCCCTAAAGTTCTTAAAATGGCCCGTGGAGCATTTGTGTATCTCTTTGAAGTGCGATGAAATGGAGTGTTGGTCATATGTCTTCTTTATGTTCCTCAAATGCTCTGCCAGATGGGTTTTTAGGCTCCTGGAAGTATGACTCATATTGAAAAGACTACACGAACATTTGAGAAGGTATACCACATAGTTGGAATGACAGGTAATGAAGTTCTTTATAGGATAATTTTTTTTTATTATTACCACTGGTCTCCAACTTTTGCTATGGACCCTGGACAGGCTCTACACGTGAGGCCAGTGTTTTTTAAATATTTATTCAATCTCTTTGTGGTTCTGGTTGTACTGGGTGAAGAATGCCCAATCTTGAGTTGTATTTATCTAGGTTTTCTTTTTGGGCTGTAACAGAGTTTTTCTGTCTATCAACCTTACCTGCTTGATGGCTCCTTCCACCACAAGCTTAGAATACCCTTTACAGAGAAACTGGGATTTCATATATTGGATCTGGGTGTCACAGACCTCTTGAACTGAACAATTTCGTTTTAGCCTTCTAAATTGACCTGCTGTTATGTTGGTCAACCATTTAGGATGGCGTAGGCTTTTGGCATCAATCAGTTTGAATCAGTCGGTTTCCTAAAGGTTCGGGTCTGTAGTACGTTGTTTTCTATACAGATGGTTAGATCCAAGAAATTCACTTCTGTAGTATTGATATTAAATAAAAATTCTATATCGACCTAATTGGTGTTCAGATCTTTACAGAAGGTGCCCAGACTTTGTTGGTCAATAAAGCGGTGCCATGTCACCAGGTTAGTCTCCACCAGCTGATGATTCCAAACTTGTAGGGCTTCTTAGTGTGCCATGAATAGTTTAGCATAGCTGGGAGCGAACCTGGTGTCCATGGCTGTGCCAACCGTTTGTAGATAGAAATGTCAGTTGATTAATAACGTTTATAGTTTAGATTTGATATTCTCCAAAGGGTCTATCTTAAGTTTTTTATACATTCCATGCATATTCAACTGTTTATAAATTTCTGCCTCATATTTGTCACGGTCCATCACAACGATCCCATTATTGTCCACAAGTTTTAGGACAATCAACATATACTGTTCTAATTGTTTAAGAGCCTCTTTATTTTTGGTGATATTGCTCGGATATTTGTAATTGGTATTGGAAATGGATTTTAGTTTGTAACCTGGTGATTGTTAAATAAATTGACCTTGATTAAAGGTTGAGCATTTATTTTGTACTGCTATTTTTTTCTGTATTAGCATTATCTTGTCCTTCCTCAATTTTTTTGTATAGAAATAATTTTTTGATAGATAATTTTCTAACATACTTATGGACATCAATATATGTGTTAAAGGGATTGATGTTAGCTGTTGTGGCCTATTGCAAACCTTTATGTAGGACCAAGGTCTCACTAGGATCTAGAACATGGGAACTGAGGATGAAGATCTTAACCTCTTCCTTTTTTTTTATTTAGGTTTTTGTGGACTCCTCAATGACATGTCTTTGTTTGATGGAAGCCCCATCTGGAGGTCTTATGACCACAGACTCCATCCCTGGAGTGGCATGATTCCTGATATCCGGAATCCATAACACTTACCTACTTATATAAATCTTTATATCTCTCACCACTGGGACCCAAGCTGCAGGAGGAGAATGCTCATAATACCCATATATGCTGCTAACCAGTGGAAAGAAACTACAACGGAACATTTCTTTGCAATTCCCGAGGCTAAATAGATCCTACCAATGTACTACATCAGTAGTCAGATGCAAATACAAAGACTTAATTCGATTGTATTGTTACACAGCACAACAATCACTATCCTCAACACTGCCTAATAGAAATCAGACCGGGGTCTAAAGCAAGAGACCTGCACTAAACCAAAAATACTTGATGCTATACAATACCAGTGCTTATGATTTTTCATTACACTTTCAAGAAGAGACATTGCTGCAACTGCTCAGCTTTCTTTCACATTACAGTTGCACTCAACACAATGGTGATACATTGGACTTTTATGTGTGATTTTAAATGTTAGTATATTATAACCTATCTTTATTTTTCTTTTTTGAAATATAGGCACGATTAACTTTATTTTTTTATTAACTAGCGTCAAGCTTTATATTTGTACAAACTTTGTAGCCATTATACTTAAAAAAAAATGTAAATATAATTTACACTAATTTTGACATCCAGCATGACATCTTAATTCTTCCAAAAACACAAACAATAAAGAGGCTGTATCTACATAGATATTGCACCTGTAACAGACCTTTACTAAAGTGCACACTTCTGTAATAATTATATTACCTCAATCAATAAGGACAAAAATAAAGTAAAAAAAACATATTTAATAAATTGCAATGTTAAAAAGATTATATGACAATAGACAAGCAAATTCCATAATATATACAAAAACCAACAAGCTCTTATATATCATTACCACATAATCAATTTGTAAAATATTACCATATAAAAGCTGTATTAGCAATCAATGGAAATGCCTTCACTAACCCGCTAAGGGTCACTATCCCTAATATTGTTCTAGTGACCTCACGGTCAATGCTTCCACTTGCTGGGCCGTCTTCTCTCCCTCCCTGCTCTCAGGATCTCCAGCATATAGTCAGCGGTGAAGAAGCGGTGGTATCCTCAGTGCACTGCGAGGAAGATGATTCCTGATGTGCGTTTCACAAAAGTGGTTTGTCAAAGGTAGTAGCAGGTGCATAATGATGCCTTCATTTATTTAGCAAGTGATCAATCATCTGATTTCCTTTACTAATTACAACTCATTCTTTAATTTTTTATTTAAAATATAACAATAATCTGAATATTATTTGAGTCTCCAAATACAGTATATTAGAATGCAGCAGAAGTTATATGCTTATTATAAATAAAAATATCCTCAAGGTTAATTAATATATTTATAGTCATTCAAAAACTTCAAAAAGATAACATCCATAGTCTCAATAATATTATTAAAGTTACCAAGTGTGTACAAATGTATTTATTAACAGCAGATGATGTAGTGCTTTAAAATTTTAACAATCATTATAACAAGACTGGGTAGTAACAGACAGACTAGGTGAGAGGGCCCTGCCCGCAAGCTTACACTGTATAGGACATTAAGGATTGATACAAAAGGACAAGTGCTCTATATCACACAATGGATTGGCCAGCACGTAAAGTAAAAGTGCTCAGTGCTCTGTATGATCCACACAGAATTGTTAGTAGCAGGACAAGAGCTAATTTTAGTATGGAAAGTAACGTTTTCAAGTTGTGTTAATCATTTAACAGATGAGTAAACTGGATAGCAAAGTAGTTGTAAATGGGGTTGACAATTATTAAGCAGTAGGTTTTGCAAGTTGATAAGCTTGTGTGAAGAGATGAGTTTTAAAGGAGCGCTTGAAAGTTTGGAGAGTAGAGGATTTGCTAAGCTTATTGGCTGGGGAAGGTTATCCCAGAGAGTGGGTGCAGCATGGGAGAAGTCCTGTGACCGAGAATCAGAGCATATTTTTAGTGTAGAGGAGAGATGTAGGTCCTGTGAAGACCTAAGAGAGAGGGAGCCGGGATGTATCTTGAAATTAGTGAGGATATGTACGTGGGTGCAGTGTTATTGATGTCTTTGTAGGTTAGCAAAAGGATTCTGTATTTGATTCTGTAGTATATCGACAACCAATGTAGAGATTGACAAAGTGGAGCATCTCTAGAAAGGCGTTCAGTCTAGCTGCTGCATGCAATATGGATTGTAGGGGGGTAGTTTTATAATGTGGGAGTCCAATAAGAAGAGCATTGCAATAATCAATGTGAGAGACGTTTAGTGAAAGAAAAGTTGAAAGTTTTAGCAGTGTCTTGTGTAAGATATTTGCATATTATGTAAATGTTTTTTAGATGTATGTAACAGGATTTAGAAACAGTTTTTATATGGGGAGTTAAAGGACAGTTCAGAGTCAAAGGTGACAACTAAGCATCAAGCTTTATGAGTAGGGATTATATCATTGTTGTCAATCAAGATGGAGAGACTGGGTGGGTGACTCTTGGCAGGTGGAAATATTACAAACTTTGTTTTGGAGATTGATTTTGAGTTGATAGGACATCCAGAATGAAATGGCAAAGAGACATTTAGTTACACGGACCATCACAGTTTGTGAAAGATCAGGAGTAGATGGGTAGATTTGTGTATCATCTGTATGTTCACTATATACTGTTTATTTGTTGATTGCTCTGGGAACTTTTTCTGGGTCTTCTTGTAGCTCCCTTTAGCCAGTGACCGATGGTTAAATTTCTTTCCTTAAATGTTAAAGGGCTCAATTCTCCACAGAAGCAGAGGATGGCCCTCAATATATTTTATAAGTATAAGGCAGACGTCATCGCTCTCCAGGAAACTCACTTTTTGTCTAATAACCCCCCCACATTTAGAGACTTGCGTTATCCTCAGTGTTATTATGCTAACGGCCCCTTTAAGCGTCATGGGGTAGCTATCCTATTCAAAGCTGGCCTTCAATTTACCCTTGATATTAAAATTGAGGATAAAGACGGTCGCTACCTGATCCTGACCGGCCTCCTTGAAGACCGGATTATAACGATAGTTTCGCTTTATGTCCCCAAGACAAGTCCCCTTTTTGCGGCATTTGTGTTATATTATACAGACGCACAGAAAAGGGGGTTTGATTGTTCTGGGTGATTTTAACCTAGTTTTGGATCTGAAATTAGACTCGCCCCCTGCCCCAATGCCACAAGCTATATTAAACCCTTCTCTAGCTTTTTATGACACTTGGCGGGTTCATCTAGAACAAAAGATTTCACTTATTATTCTAGCCCACATAACTCTTACTCCCGTGTAGACTTAATTCTCACAGATAAATGGTCCCTGCAACATTCCCATTCCATTCAAATTCTCCCAATAACGTGGTCTGACCTCGCCCCGCTCCTATGGACCTGGGAGTTCCAGCCCTCTAAATTGCCCCCTAGACCTTGGAGACTCCCCGAGTATTTGCTTAACGATGATGAATCCAGGCGGGTGTTGTCCGATGCCTTGAAGCGTTATCTTCGCACAAATGTACCTGGGGATATGTCTCTTGCTATTCATTGTTGCGCTTTGAAGGCGGTTTTGCAGGGTGCAGCGATACAAGCGGGCACTAGACTGAAGAAGCAGCGCCAACAACTACTTGCTGATCTGGAATCCAAAATAGCGACCCTGGAGCATTGTAATCAACTACATCTCTCCAGAGCCCTTTCGGCAGCTAGAAGCCAACTGCAAAAGACTAATGTTTCATGCAAAAATAGCTCTCACTAAATTACGTCAGCGCTATTACTTGGCTGGCAGTAGGGCTGGGAAACTTTTAGCGCGGAAGCTTAGAACCACGCAAGCTCAACATAGAATTAGGCATATAGATTCTTCTAATGGGGTTAGAACCACAAACCCATCTGATATTGCCAATCAGTTTGCTGAGTATTACTCCCAATTATATAATCTTTCTGGAGATGTGAACACCTTTCAGCCGACTCCTGATACAATAAATCAATTCCTGGAATCAATGGCCCTCTCCCAATTAAAAAGCAGTGATATCGAATCTCTATGTGCTCCTTGGTCAGCTCGTGAATTGGATTGGGTAACACAATTCTCCCTAAGTCTAAAGCCCCAGGCCCAGTTGGGTTTATTAATGAGTTCTATAAAACATTCCAAGAATATCTTAACCCCCACCTTCTTCATCTGTTTAATTCTGTGTCGAACGGAGGCTCCTTCCCAGGGGAGATGTTGGAAGCCAGAATTATAACAATACCAAAACCTGGGAAGGACCTTTCCTCCTGTAAAAATTATAGGCCCATTGCCCTCTTGAACTGTGACCTGAAAAGTTACGCTGAACTCCTTGCAAATCGTATAAACCCCTTTCTCCCACAACTGATACATCCCGACCAGGTTGGATTTGTCCCACTGCGACAGGTGTCGGTCGGACAACACCCGCAGGGTCCTAAATCTAATTGAAATACTCTCACGTACTGAGGAACCATGTGTCCTTCTTTCCCTGGACGCAGAAAAAGCCTTTGCTAGGCTACACTGGCTTTTTATGCGGGAATCTTTGATCAAGTATGGTTTCAGGGATCAAATTCTTCACTCGGTAATGTCTCTTTATAACGGCCCTTCTGCCAGAGTTCTCAGCAATGTTTTCCTTTCCACCCTCTTCCCTATCTCTTATGGTACCCGCCAAGGTTGTTCTATGTCATCCCTTATCTTGTTTTGGCTATTGAGGCACTAGCGAACCTGATCCGGTCATCTAATAAACTCCCTGGAATCCTAAGTGGTACTATCCCACATAAATTGTGTTTATTTGCGGATGACATCTTGCTGTTTGCAACAAACCCAGAAACTTCTCTGGTGGAGCTTGAGTCACTTCTTGATAAATACTCTAAGGCCTTGTATTATAAATTAAATGCCACCAAATCAGACGCCCTCCCACTCAATGGGCCGTATGCAATAATTCTGTAACGTAATCTACGCTACTTGTGGCAACGTAGATTGCGTATACGCGGTCTTAAAGACCGCGTATACACAATCTACGTTGCAACAAGTAACGTAGATTATGTTACAGAATTACTGCGCATGTGCAGTAGAACATATCGGAAAACTCTGCATACTGCCCAATATCTCCCCCCTTACTGACTAAATTACAGCAAAACCTTCACTATAATTGGCAGGTAAGAGACATTGGGCCTGATCCAGACCTACGCTCATGATCCGCTCATGTGCGTAGCGTATTTACGCCATCGTAACTCCGATGCACTCCGCTCATCACTCCCCTTGGTTGTATTTACTTTTGCCTGCTTACGCTCAGCAAAACCTACCCTAACTATTCTGAGCGTAACCGCGTGCATCCGTAAGCTCATAGCGTAGTTACGATGCTTAGCACGCCCATACTGTATGATTTAAATGCCTCACCCCGCCCTCGGTTCGTAATTACGGAGATCGTATGGCAGGCACGCCCCCCCCAGCGTAAATACGAAGCTGTTACGATAAAGGCCCATACGCTCCGTTTCTCAGACCATAACATGAGCGTAACACCTGCCCTGCGCATGTGCAGTAAGTACAAAAGCCCGTTTTTACGCTTACGTCCACCGTAAAAACGCAAGCGGACGTAGGTCTGGATCAGGCCCATTAAGTATTTGTGCATACAAATTCCTAAACACATCTCAGAAATAATTGACTGTAGTGTTCCCCCTTTATTCCTCCAACTATCCGCGTTATCAATCGTGGGTCAATTTTGAAATCTCGTGGCTAGGACGAATAGCGGCATATAAAATGATGCTCCTCCCAAGGTTGATGTATTTGTTCCGGACTATCCCGTACCAATGGCCCCAACCTTACCTATCGAAGTTTCAATCTCTTATGTCCTCCTTTGTGTGGAAACATAAATCCTCTAAAATGGCTCATTCCAAGATGATATTGCCCAAACAATTTGGGGGGTTAGCTTTAACCTATTTCATTAAATATCAAGAAGCGTGTATGTTAGCGCAACTTCAGTACTGGGCAATTAGATCTTACCCTAAACCCTGGGTTGACATGGAGAGAGCGCTATATGGTGAATTCCCCCTTGCATATGCTGTCTGGACTCCTAAAGCTCTCCGTCCTCCGTGTCTCCTAATGCGATCGTCGACGTGTGATTCATTAACCCCCTGGGATCGTTCCCTTGCCCTGGCTCTAAAGGAAGTTCTGATCCTCCCCCCTAATAATATCTCCATCACTGCTATCTCCAAACTCATCCCAGGCTGGTCGGCGAAATCTTGGAGGGCAAAAGGTATCATCGCTCTATCGGATATCATGGTGGGAAATACGCTTTTAACATTTTCTAGCATTCAGGGAAGGTATGGTAACCCCTCATCGGACCTTTACAAGTATATGCAACTGTGTCATTGGGTTAAATCTTGCTCTAAACAGCTGGGAACTCTTCAACCACCACCAGAGCCATTCTCTACTAGACTTAAGTTAGGGGGAGGTGAGCTTAATAAGTCCAAATCTCAGTTAGGTTGGGAATCTGATCTTGGCGTAACTCTTACAGTAGATAATTTGACCAAAATATTTACCACTACTTATAAAATGTCAAAATGCATTAACCATACTGAAATGCATATCAAATTAATAAACAGAATTTACCTTACCCCGGATAAACTGCATTGGATTTGGCCTTCTCAGTCTAAATATTGTTGGAGAGGTTGTAACTGTTTGGGGGACATCTTACATATTTTCTGGAGCTGCCTCAATATTCAACCACTTTGGAAAGAGGTTTTTGAACTAGCTAATAAAGTTTTACATCTTGATTTGCATTCCTCCTTTGACCCTCCTGCACTTTTACCCGGTAACCCTTCTCATAGTCGGTATATTTTGGGACATAGCCCAAAACTGGAAATCTTCTAACCCCCCTCCTTTAGCCAAAGTTGTAGCTAAACTTCATTATAGCTTTTTCATGGAGACGGAGGGCATCCCATACTCCACATCTACTACTTCCCCAACTATGAAGTGGTTTGAATGGCGTGAGTATGAAGCGTCCGGAGGGAGCACCATTGATACCTCTCTAACCTAACACAGATCCTATGCCGTTTAGCCTTAATGAATGACCATAATGTATAATATACTTTGCGAGATTTCTCTTTCTGTATGGCAATCCTAGAGTTATAGCTCTTTTGATGATATGTGAGTTATGAATGTTAATATCCCATGTTCTAAATAAACCTTGTGACATTGTTGTTGCTATGTATGTACCCCTTCCCCCCCCCCTTTTTTTTGTATTTCTGTACCCTTTTCCCCTTCCTGAATATTGTTAAAACTTGAATAAAAATTATTGATGGAAAAAAAAAAAAAGCATAGATGACACAACTTACTTAGGAGGCAGAGAGAACATAGTATAAATAATGAGGGGATTGGGAGATGGGTGTTCAAAAGAATGGGGTAGAGCTTGTAAAACAAAAACTGAGGAGTTGGGGAGCCTGAGAGAAGAAGTGTGTGGGGAACTGGAGAGAAAAAAGTGTATGGAGAGAGCTGGAGAGAAGGTGGTGTGTAGGGGAACTGGAGAGAAGATGTATGTGGGAGCCTGAGAGAAGGTGTATGGGGGGTGCCAGAATGAAGAAAGTGGGGTGGGGCAGTTTTGAGAAGTAAGATGGAAAGGAGAGGTGCTTATTTCATGCAGGATTGGTTTTTGTTAATTAGGAGGGAAACTAAATTTTTGGGGCCACATAACTAGAAATTTTAGCGCCAGGGACAAAAAGGAAAAATGGTGCCCCCTGACCCTGATTTCCAAGCCAATTAAACCATAAATATTAACTTGCTGGTGCCCTGGGCGGCCACCCCTATCACACAATCCTAGTTACAGGCCTGTTTGGGGCTATATAATGATTATTTTCTCTTTATTTATTATAGGTGATATTATAATGCGGGCAGTAAATTCTGTAAATCGGCTTAATGTAAAATAATTTTTTTTTCTTATAAATAGGATTAATTTAGTATCAGGGGACCTGATTCACACTTAAGAATCTTCTTAAAATAAGAACTTAAAGTCACTCCTGGGAAAAACCATGTTGTTTTCGGGGGGAGTCAAGTTAATTGTATTCTTTGCATGCAGGAATACATCATTGAATTGCTTACTGAAAACAGATACTGACCAGCTTTACTATTACACTGTTATTTAGACTTAGCCAGGAAAATATCACCTCTCAACACTAGTACTGTTTGCAACAGATGAAATATGACTCTCCTGCAATCAACATGGTTTAGCCCAGGAGTGACTTTAAGTTCTTATTTTAAGAAGATTCTTAAGTGTGAATCAGGTCCAGGAAGTTTAGGCTGAAATAGGTGTATATATTAAATGTAAATTTGATTTGTTTAATTCTGTAGCTTTTTTTAATAAACAGGCACCCAATTCAGTTTGTGTTTACTAGTAAGGGCAGGTTAACAGGAATTCTGCATAATTAGTAAATGTAAGATTAATTTAATAGGGCTGGCTGAGGGTAAGATAGAATTATTAAAAATTATTAAATGCATATATATTGAGCTAATATTGGGGTTAGTTGCGGGTTCCTTGAGTGTTCACTATTGTTAGGCTTTCCATGTTACAGGTGCTGGTTTTTTTTTTCGAAACAGGAAACTAACATGAACAGATCTATAGAGACCACTAAAGTTAAAACATCAGCAACAATGTTAGTTTAAAGATGCAAGAACAGGTAGGAGTGTTGCATGCCGCTGCACTAGTCATGGCAAGATGTGAGTTCTATGCAGCTGGCCCTCACTGTTCTGTTCCATTGCCACTGTCGATATCCTTCCCTGCAGGACTGTGCACCATGCATGGCCTGCATTCCTTTTACTAGCAGCTGCTAATTGTGGGTGTGCCCTTCCTCCCTCTGCCTTTTATGACCTTCTATCTGCTTTGTTACGGTCAGATCACACAGCCAATCAGAGCTATAGGCAGGGTCCTGCAGCCAATCACTGGCTAGCAGCCCTTTTATAGTCCTGGCAGTGGCATTCAACCACTGTCGGTTAGAGCATTAGGTCTCCTGTGCTTTCCTGCTAGTGATTTTCTCTGTAATTTCTGAATGCCCTATTCCATTTCATTCCCTTCCCTCTGCATTTATCCAGCCTCCTTAAACCCTGCCTCTGTTCCTACCCTGCTCCTAGTCTCTCCTTGCATAATCTCCCTCTCTCTTCCACTACCAGTGTGATTGAGCTCTGAGTCTTAGGTCCTCATTTACTAAGGTCGATTTTGATAAAATGTAAATGTAAAGTGGTGTGCTTCATCATTCTATCTCTTATCATGCAGACGCATATAGTACTATAAGGCAAAGCATGGCCATGTGTTTGTGGCCATACTGAGCCTTATAATACTTTAAGCATCAGCCTGACAAGGGATAAAATTATGCCGTGTAATGTTAACCCTTTTAAACATTACTCAAAATAAGCATTACTAATGTGTGTGTAACCAATAAAATTCTAAACATTAAACCAATGTGTCAATGTGTGTTTATACTCTAATGGTGGCCACCGTGTAGTTACTGATCCTTTTGAGTAAGGTTTAAAAGGGTTAACATTACATGGCATCATTTTACCCCTTGTCAGGATGACGCTTATAGTACACAACCTACTTAACATTTGTCTACACTATTATTTATAACAACTTTATTATATGACCATCACTTCATGAGTAAACCAAACTTGTTCTCTTTCATTCTTTACTAAAATTCCCCTTATTTCTGTTACTAACAATGCTGTGTGACTGGATCATACAGAGCACTGAGCACTTTTACCATGCAAGCTGGCTTGTCCGTTGTGTGACTTTATAGCACTTTCCCTTATGTATCAATCCCTAATATCCAATAGAGTATAAGCCTGTGGAAGGGCCCTCTTACCCACCCAGTCCTGTTATAATGATTGTTAAAATTGTAAAGCGCTACGTAATCTGATGGCGCTATATAAAAACCTGTTAATAAATAAATAATAGTACGAAGACTCAACATGGCCACATTGCCTTATAGTACTATATGCGTCTGCATGATAAGGGATAGAACGATGCCTGACGATTTTGAAATGGACAATCGCCATGCTTTTATACATAAAAGCATGGCAATTTGCACATTTCAAAATCAAACATCGATGGTGATTATTAATCGCTAGACAAAAGCGTGGTTTAGTAAATGCGGCGATTTAAAAAAAAAATAAATTAAAAAAAGAAATCGGGGCAAATTTGCCACGATGTCCGGCGATGCATAATCGCTAAGATAAAACGATTTTAGTAATTGAGGCCCTTAGAGTGAGTGCACTTGTCTGTTTTATGATTTGTCTCTTCCATTCTTCATCTTGCCTACCCAGTGTTATCACACCTTCACTGTGGGTTTCTATCATAGGTCTACCCTGTGTTCAGGGTTGATCACTCCCACCCTTATTCTATCTCTGAATGTTGGTGCTTTAGTGTTAGACGGAAGCAGCGGCCAGGGGCCGCGACCTGTTTGGTTACTGCAGCCCAGTCTATACCCACCATCAGGGGCTCTAGTAAAGACTCCGTGCCCTGCTCTGCTGCAACCGTAACAAGGAGAAAGTAGGACACACCTGCTAACTCTACTGCTTTTCGGCGACTCTTCCACAGACAGCACTATCTATCCAATTTTCTAACTCCTCTGCTCTGTTCACACCTCTCTTCAGTCAAGGAAAATCTTCTCTGGTGGGCCAATAGCCAGTGGGTCCTTTATGTCCCAGACCAACATTAGCAAGGGTATAGAGAATATAGAACAGAGGAGGAGAAGAGTATAGAAAGAACAATGGGGGCGCAATATAGAAGAAACAGTGAAAAGAAAAGGGTATAGAGAAAATAGGAGTATAGGGAGAAGAGTGGGGAGGTAGTTATATAGAGGATATATATTTATTTAGGTTGTAATTGTTTATTGGTTGTTTGAATACATTTTTTATTTAGCTCACATTATTGGGGTATTATAGCTAGCATCATGAACATGCATCTCTCTCTTTCATTACATTGCTTGAACCTATAATGAAAATTAAATTTAATGTGCGTCAGGGCCACCACAATCCTTAAATCTGCCTGATGCCCACAGAAACTATATAACAGTAGCATTTCAAAACTTTAATATGAATGATTACAATGATGACCACAACCGTGATGGAGATTGTTACAAGCCTTTTCCTGGGTTTCACCAGAAATGCTGGTCCTGGACCTCCAGCGCAGTTGTCTGACTTGTGATCCAGGGCGAGGTGGTTGTTTGGCTCGGTGGTACAGCCATGTTCAAAGTTGTCAGGTTACTACTCTGCACCAACCTCATATTTTAAGACTTTCCCTAGTTTCCTGGCAACCAATAGATGTAAAGCACTCCCTATTTAAATCACTGACACAGGTCCACCTAGACCAGTGCAACAGGCAACATTGTGCAATATTCCTGGTTATTGAATCTCTGTGTGTGACTTCAGCTCTCCCTGTGCCAGTTTACTATGCTGTCTCTGTGCCTGCTTACTCTGATCGCAGCACTATAAGCACCAGCATCTGCAAGAGTGTGCTGCTCAATCATGAGCTGTACTAGAAGCTCCAGTGATTTATCCCACTTTCTAAACCACAGCACTATCGGTATCAGCATTCCATCTGCAAACAGTGTGCCTCTCGTTCATCTCCTGCACTATCAGCACTACCAATCCATCTGCAAGTGTGCTTCTCACACATTTGCCACATTACAAATGCCAGCATCTCATCTTCAACAGTGTAGCATTCAACTTGCTACACCAACAGTACCAGCATTCTATCTGCAAGAGAGTGTAGGCACTACAAGCTTAAGCTATAATAGTTTTAAGCTCACAAATTCCAACGCAGCTTATCACAATCCTAACTGCCTCAGTCATTACAGTCCTTACTGCTTCTGCCTTCTGTGTATCTTTCTGTGTTCTCTACCTCTGGACATTCAGATTTATTTGATAGTGCCTGCTTTGTGTCCCACTCTGTGCTCCAACCAATTAGCAAGGAACCCACATTTCATATTCCCCACCGCTAACCCAGATACAAAAACCCCTGAGTTCGGGACACCATTACTTTGCAAAATGATTTGGCTGAGTTATACCCTTGCACATATAAACTTTAGTCTGTAAAAAGCTGTATAACTTTGGCAACTTTAACTGAGAAATAAGCAGATGCCCTGCTCTCTGGCTAACAGATGGGTAGTAGAAGCCAATAATTTTAGCCAATGCAGGTCTTACCAACAATCAATAGTGAAAGTAGATTGCACAGTCCAAAGTCCTCTCATAGTAGTTCTTTTGTGGAACTTGCCAACTCACAACACATAAGTAAACTCACATGGCTACATTTAAGAAAAGTGCAATATTTAAATCATACTTCGGGACCTATACATCTTGGAGAGAATGCAAATTAGTCATAACTTTTTATTTAAATTTCAATGCACCCCGTTCTGTTCAGCTGAGGTTATCTGTGGCAATCTTCATTTTATTTTTAAACAACATAATTCATAATGGCCTTAATGGTTTTGACTGATTATTTGATATTTGGGTAAATTTAGGGCAATTTCTTTAAAATTTACCTGCATGTGTGACCAGCACTTAATGCAATTAAACCTTTAGTACAAACATACAGGGTTAACACTGCTTAGGATCTATGTATAAACATGACTGAAGTGGAGATCAGTATATTAAATAGAAGATTTTTTTCTTCTGAATGAGCCATTATCACACTAATGCATGTAGATATGTCATCCCAGTGCATTAAATTCTATATAATTCTGTCAGACAGTTTGAAAAATATGAATATATAGCTGCCATAGAAAAAAAATAATAATATAAATCTCTCTCTCTTCATCTGACTAAGTTAAAAGAGTAAAAAAAATTTTTGACCATGTTGATCTTTCAGCTGGTCAAACAAAATAGGAAAATAAACGATTATACTGGGCAGAGGTAAAAATGTCATAAGGAGACTAAATTGAGAGATACAACCCTTGCAACTATATAAATGACAAAAAGAAAAAAATCTGAGGGATTAATGCCACTGTGGAACCAGGGAAACACTCAAGGGGTATATAAGGACCATGTTTTATGCACAATATGCAATTTAACTAAATAAACATATAATAAATATTTTACTTGTTCATTATTTTCAAGCATCAGCAGGGCCGGATTATCCACGGGGTAATCAAGGCCGTCGTCCCGGGGCCCCACAAAGTGTCAGTGATTGACACCCTCCTCTTAAGCACAGTGTTTTGCAGCCGCCGTCATATTCCGGCATCTGCGATAGAGTGCTTAAGAGGAAGATTCACTGACATCCATACTCTTTCACTGTAGCCGGGGAGCAAGGGGAAAGCAAGGAGGCGGAGCCTTCACATAGCGCTCCTGCCCCCTGCCTGTACAGAGCTGGCTGTGCTATGCACAGCCGCTGCTCTGTTTACAAGACGCCACGTGACTTAAGGTCAAGTGAGCACCACAAATCTTCACAGCGCGCCGCGGAGGACAGAGCAATGTAAGTTTATTATAAAGTACAAAAAATAAAGCAGCCAAAAACTTACAGCACTAGAATAAACACTATGTCAGGTACACAGAGGGAAAAAGGTATATCTAGTGGAAAGCAAAGTTCAAAATGTAATCACTCTCTCCTTTATAATGTCCTCCTCCAATAGTGGGGTGGAATTTATAATCTAGGAGTATGTTGACACAAATTCCATAGAATAGCTCAACTGATTTGTGAAGCCAAAGCGGTGGAAAACAAAAATTAGGGCAATCCTAGAGGTTAGTGACCCATAGCAACTTTATGCCACATTGATATAAACAAAGAAGGTTCACTAAGTTCTAAGAGACTACAGTTATAACGATACCGTTCCACAACTTGCGGTCAGAACAGGCAAAGAAAATTTCACTCCACTGGTAGTTGCTACAAATGTATCTTAAAGTGTCTGTCAGATTAGTGAACCTTCTTTGTTTATATCAATGTGGCATGTGCTATGGGTTACTAACCTCTAGGATTGTCCTAATTTTTGTTTTCCACTGCTTTGGCTTCACAAATCAGTTGAGCTATTCTATGGAATTTGTGTCAACATACTCCTAAAGAGTTATTACATTTTGAACTTTGCTTTTCACTAGATATACCTTTTTCCCTCTGTGTACCTGACATATTGTTTATCATAGCGCTGTCATTTTTTGGCTGCTTTATTTTTTGTATTGCATGATTCATATTATGTAGTCTTATCCGATATGTTTTAGACTATAGACGCATCCTTTACAGCTGCATTAGTTTAAATATCGCGGTTTCACTTATACACAAAGTTTTTAAAGAAAGTGGTTGAGGAACAGAGATTTGAACATAGAGGGGGGCACAAAAACTGGGTGGCCAAAAAGGGGAGGCAATAGTGTTACCTGGATATAAAAGTGTGGGCAATAAGGCTGAATGGACACAAATAAAGAGGGGGCAATACGGTTGGCTTGAAAAACACAAAGGGGGCAATCAGATTGACTGGATACAAAGAGTGGGCAATAAGACTGGTTGGACACAGAAGGAAGGGGCATAAGGCTGGTTGAATACACAAAAGGAGGGAGTATAAAGCGGACTGGACACAAAAAGAGGGGCAATAAGACTGGTTGGACAAACTGGAGGGACAAATAAGGCTGACTGGGCATAAATAAAGAGGGGGCAATAAGGTTGGCTGGACACAGAAGGAGGGGCAATAAGGCTGACTGGATACACATAAAAAGGCAATAAGCCTGGCTGAACACAGAAGGAGGGGGCAATAAGGCTGACTAGAAGCAAATAAATATGGGGGGTGGGGGGATTTTCTGTATGTTAATGTGAAGCAGGGGCCCCCACAGACCTTAAACCGGCCCTGCATCAGCTTCACTATCGGCAAAGAATAGTTTTGCAATACCTTATGACAATATATTATAATGGTCTGTTGCTTGTTTGTCATACTTAAATCCAAAACATAAAATTTTGAAGATGTGTGAGAAACAATGATTTGTGACTTAAGAGAGTATTGGGAAAAGTCATAAATACTGTGATGCTGCCCAGAAGTTAAGACACTTGTAACAATGATAAACAAGACTAGCAAGGGCTCAATTATTTAACAAACCATAATACATTATAAATAAATTGTACTTTCCTATTAAAAAAGATTTATTAGAAAATGTTAATTTTAGAAACAGTATACAGAAGTACATGTCCTTGTGAATAATCTCCCCCTTGTGACAGCAGAACACGTCCACAAAGCTGGGCCTTTACCAAGCTCCAGATGATATACTGAGAATATTACTGAATGGTGGATTCCACTCAGAGGAAATGTCAGACAGAGGTCCTTCTTATTCAGATGGTGGAAGTGTGGAAAGATGTTCTAGTTCATAACGTCCTCCCTCTGCTACTCCCTTCCCTTCTCTCTTGTGTTCTAAAATTTGGCGCATTTGGTCTTGTGCATATGCTGGTTTTTCTGCAAGGGGTCCTGGTGGGGCAGGGAAGTCTAAAATTTCAGGAGCCATGTAAGGACGTAGCCATCCCACCAGCGGAGTACTACCTGGAGTGTAGTGGGTGTGCTTGTGGTAAAATAAAAACCCATCAACCTATAGGTGAGGAAAAAAATACATGATTTACAGAAAGAAAAACATTGGTAAGTATGTGATGTGACGTGCTTGTAAAGAAAAAAAATTCCTTGTCCTGGGACAAAATATTACATGCACATAGACAAAAACAAATTAATGTAGACCAGCTAGGGCGACAGCCATATTTCATAGACTTTAGATTGTATTAATGATATGATCAGCAGTTTGAACATTGCTATTCATTCTCAACTTCCAAAAAGCAATGTTTACAACATGGATTGTAGTCTTGTGCCCTTGGACCACAAACATGGAGGGGTGTGGGTCCCCGTAGCGAACAGCCCTATTTTGATGAGGCATAGCAATCGATCAGCAAACACGGTGCTCCGAACGGTAAGCAACCCCACTCCCCAAACCTAAGTCACACATACATATATATATATATATAGGATACTCTCAATTAGCGCTCATCCAGTTCAACTACTTAATGAGTTAATTGCTTTGATTGAAGGTATTTTTTACTGTTCGTGCCTGATGGTACAGGGGCTGCCTGTGTTCACAAAAGCGGGCTTGTAAGTGTGCCAAGCCCTGAAATTGATTGAATGGTGATTAGATAAGTGACCGGGCGCCAGAGACAGATATTATATTGTTGTAAACTGTTGTGGTCAAAACTCATTTGAATTCACACTTCACGGAAAAGATGGAGTATTTATAATATGCAGAACAGTGTTTGAAATATATAGGCTGTGTTGTCCTCCTATGCACAGCATATATATATATAAGCCAGAAAGACACCTCTTGTGATTAATTAGCCTATAAGCCTATAGGACTTAATACAATGATTCTATCCAGTTTAAATCATTCTGATAGCATAGATAATATTGTTGTGTTGTGGTCAAAACTCATTTGAATTCACACTTCACGGAAAAGATGGAGTATTTATAATATGCAGAACAGTGTTTGAAATATATAGGTTGTGTTGTCCTCCTATGCACAGCACAGCATATATATATAAGCCAGAAGAACAAACCTTATGGTCAATGGGGTAGATCCTGAACAACGTTTGCATTACGTTTGTTCGCGTAGCGAATTTTCGCGTACGTAAATTCGCACCGCTACCCTTAACACACCCCCTGCACGGACGTATTTTGTGAAAATACGCTACCCAAACCCTACCTTAACTTTTCCAGACGTAACACAATACGTCCGCTAACGGGCGTACAGACTACGCGAACGTACGCAGCTTAGCACGCCCATAC